>JAJTUV010003152.1:0-230000 GCA_021653895.1 Mastomys natalensis
TGCTTTCATATAATAGATAGATGATAGATAGATAGATAGATAGATAGATAGATAGATAACAGATAATAGATATATTTAATAAGAGAGAAAACATGCAATATTTGTATTACTTTTCCCACATATGACATTCTTTTATTCTCCTCTTTTAGACCCCATCCATTCAGCCCATAGTCTATCTTCTATTTTCATTAATATATAAAATAACTGCTTATATTCTAAATTTATATTTTAATATTAAAGGATGAAATATTATATTTATGAATCTGACTTACTTTAACAATTATCTCCAGGTGCATTTATTTCCTTGAAAATATGATTTCATTTTTTAGCAGAATGAATCCTCACATACACTTATACATTATGTGTATCTGTGTTTGTGTTTTGTTTTGCTAAATGTCCTCTCAAAGAGTGTACCTTGATATTTGTAAGATTACTTCTGCATAAATTTATCTAGACATTACAAGCTCAAATATTAAAGTTACCTAGATCCACACTTTCACCATTTTTTGAAACTTACAATTCTGAAGAGAACACAAATCATTTAAGGTATTAATTGTAAGGCATTTTTGTTGTTTTAAATGTTTTGCTCTTTTGTTTCTCAGCCTCTCAACTGAAGTCACTAGCTTGATCCCATCACTGGCTTTAACTCAGTGTAAGAAATGTCAGCTTCTGAGGAAAAGGGTGACCCATAGGAAGACTGACAGTCCCCAACTAACCTGGACTCCTAAGGTCTCTCAGACACTGAGACACCAACCAGGCAGCATACACCAGCTGATGGGAGCCCTCCCACCCCCCACCCCCACCCCTGACACATAGACAGCAGGGGACTGCTTGATGTATATTCTTAGTGAAAGAAGACTCACCTAATCCTGGAGAGACTTGGTAACCCAGGGAAGTGGGGAGGTGTGGTGGGGTGGTAACATCCTCTTGGAGATGGGGGGACGATGGGGAAGAGATATGGGATATGGAATAGTTGGAGAGTGGATGGGGAGGCAGATAAGGTCTAGACTGTCAAAAGAGATTAAAGAATAAAATAAAATGAAATGTCAGCTTCATTAATATGTCATTCCACTCTGTTTTAATATCTAAGTTTTCTTCTAAGAAATCTCAATACAACCAGTTATTACCTCCTGTACATTTTTCTAACCTGGTTATTTTTTCAATATTCTTTTTTTGTGTGTTATTTCTGACAGGCTGGTTTCAATGTGACTCACATAGTTGAAATCCTTTGAGTTTCTTGAATTTTATGGCTGTTTTCATTGTTTTCTTCAAATAAGCTCTCCCTTTCTTTATCCCCTTTTCAGGAACTCTTATAATGTGTATATTGTTCTGCTTAATGATCTCCAATATATCGTTTAGTTTCCTATCTTTTCTATATTTTTCATTTTTTATTCCCCCGACTCAGTCATTTCACAAATGCCTGTTATCATAATCAATGATTATTTCTTATACTTGATTCTGTCTACTGTCATGTCTCTTTGATGGGTCTTGTTAATTTAACTTTCTTTTCTTTAGGAATTTCTGTTTTATTCCTTTCAGTACATTGTCTTTTACCATTATAATTTTCTGTTAGCATCATTTTTTCTTACCTTTCTGATCATTCATGCATGGTGTTGTGTGTGTGTGTGTGTGTGTGTGTGTGTATATTTCTCTGAGAATTGGTATAGAGATAATTTTTGAATTAATTCGCTGGTAATTCATTTATCTCTGTACTTTTATAGTTTCTAGATATTGAACTTCTTCCTTTAACTATATCACACTTCCCTGTTTGCGTGGGGTTTTGTTTCACCTGTTTTGCTTGTTTCTTTTTTGTTATTTCTGCATGTTAAGTATTAGTTATCTCTCCTTCTTTCCTAGAACCTGTGGGCAAGAAGTTCTTGACTCAGATCCACTAGAAAATCTGAGTATTTTGTAATCCTTTAAGGATCCTTCTCTAATCTTAAGTGAAGATATTTTGTGGTTTCTATTCATGAGTTCCTAGTGTTGGTAAGAATACAGCCTTATATGTTTTTGTTAAGCTGAGATAGAAGAAATCACCGTAGTTTTTTATCCTTGTCCTGCAATCTCTGGTACACTTTGTCTTTATTCCTGAGGTCATCAGCCTGGCAGCTATATTCTTGCCATTTTTACTATCAGAAGAGAACTACTGGTTTCTAGACAAGTTCCCTAAATGTCATACCAGTCAATATATACTTTATGGACTCCCTTACCCAAAGTGGAAGCATAAGTTTAGGGTATTTTCTGAATCCAGGGAAAGATGCTAGTGTGGAAGAATGTCATAAAACCTTCCTAGTTGGTTTCCTATTCACCCAGGATACAGCAACTTTGTAACTGATTTATGGATTTCTCACAGAAAATATTCTGTTTTATTTATCATTCTTATAGTCATATCTCTTTGGAGGATAAGGATCTGGGAATTTTTGATTCCATCATCTTGGCTGATGTTACTACTATTTGTTTTCTCAACTTCAAACAACCTAAAAGAAAGTACTTCCAGAATGGTACAGTAATGCACTAAAATTATTTCATACAGAGTTCACAAGCAACACCAGGTAACAAAATAACAAAAAGGTCAAATGTTCAGAACATGAAAATTAGCCAAATTTTACACAATTTGAATATCATTATTGAAGAAGGAAGAAACTGAAAATGAGAACAAAATCCCACTCCTAGACAAGAAGAATTTTTAAAAATTAATGAAAGCTACTGAGATAGGTTACTCAGTTTTCCTCAATAGAGAGACACTGGGTATATCTTTTACACTTCAAGGAAGATCCCATGCTCAACAGTGGAAGGCCAATACAAAGTGAATTCCGTGGTTTTAGTGGTTTTCTCTTTCATTTTTGTATTTTACAGAGAGAAAAATATATGAAGTTGTGTGGATTAAGAGGGGAGTATCTAGGAGGATGAGGAAGAATATGCCAAAAATATATTTCACAAAATCCTCAAATTAAATAGAAATTTATAAAATTAAGCCAGGAAAAAATTAAAAGAGCAATAATATATGGGAATGTTTGGGTATTTTCATCTCCCTCTTGCCATATCCACATTACTTTTGAAAACTAGTAGTTTTGCAACCTCAGTTGTTCAAAATCAAATATTTGAGCAGCCACTAAAAGGATTTGAAATAAGATATGAGGTCCAATTAAAATTTATCCAAAAAGAACTGTCAAATTTTGACCTGTTTACCACCACCCTGAATAGTCTACTCTTAGAGCTTGTCTTTATTTGACATGACTTAGAGATTACTTAGAGCAATTCAACATTAATTTCAGTACATTTCTAGAAGCATTAAAATAATTCAGTTGCCTGAAGAATCAATGCAAGTAGGGCAACCAAAACAATAACCAGAAAGTGTAAACATAAATATGATGAATAATGGAATATCCATGTTACATTTAAAGAATTCCAACACATTCTTGGGATTATATGAAAAAAACATATACATTTATCTGATGGAACATATTTATATGATATGCACATGCTTAGGATTTATACAAGAAAGCAAGGCCTTAAAGTATGACTGCTGTCTAGTTTTGAAGACAACTCCACACAAATAAGACATGAAAAAACATAAAATTAATTAATCCTTGATTGAAAACTAGTTTCTCAAAGATTCCAAATAATTCTTTAATTTTCAATTTAGAACACAACAAAATGAGAAAGTATTATACATCTAAGGAAAAAAACCAAGGTCAAATACCTAGTTTCTTTTCGTTTGCTGTGACTAAATACCCAAACACAAAGAAATATAAGGGAAAAGAATTATGATGGTTACATTTCCAGGTCATTTAGTCACTGTTCTATTGCTGTGGAAAGGCACCAAGACCACCACAACTCTTATAAAAGAATTTAATTGGGTACTTGATTACAGTTTCAGAGGCTTAGTCCATTGTTATCATGGCAGAGAATGTAACAGCAAGCGTGGAAGGCATGGTACTGGAGAAGTAATTGAGAGCTACATTCTGATCCACAGGCATAGAGAGCAGGACTGGGTCTGATATAGATTTTTAAGTCCTCCATGCCCACCTCTAGTGACCCACTTCCTCCAACAAGACCACTCCTAATTCTTCTAATCCTTTCAAATAGTTCCACTGACTGGTGACTAAGCATGCAAATATATGACCCTGTGGGAGGCAATTCTTACTCAAAACCATCACAGTTATAGTTCCTTATAGCTGGAAGTTACAACAGCCAACACTCGAGGGAACTAGTGATTATGTATCTATAATCAGGAACAAAGAATAATGGTGAATTAATGTATGCTATTACTCAGTATATTTTCACCAAGCTATGTATCTCAGGGTTTCCTACCTAGGAATGGTCTCACCCATAATAAAAATGGTCCTTCCCATATCAATTGATATAATCAAAACTATCCCCCATAGGTATGCCCAGAGATCCTTCTCTAAGGAGATTCAAGATCCTGTCAAGTTTAAAATTATATTAGCCATAATACTAAAGAGAAAATGGCATTTAAGCAAGTCTAAATTTTTAAACTTACTTGACAAAGACATTTTAGATTTTTTTGTTGGTGGTGAGGTGGTGGTGTTAGTGGTTCTGTGGTGGTGGTGGTGGTGATGGTGGCAGCAGTGGCAGTTGTGGTGTGTTTGTGTGTTGTGTGTGTGTGTGTGTGTGTGTGTGTGTGTGTGTGTGTGTGGTGTGTGTGTGTGGCATGTGTGTGTGTGTGCAAGTGTGTGCAGAAGCCAGAAAAGGTTGTTGGATCCCCTGAAAACTGGGATTGTGAATGTGGGTTGGTCCTCTGTAAGATGTAACATTGTTCACTGTTGATCTATCTCTTCTTCCCATAAACAAAATAATTAAAACAAGCACCTTAAATATTTTCAAGCAAAGCAATGATAAATATATCTTAATTGATTTCAAAAGTATAAGAAACTGTCTGTCCAAATAAAGAACACATGGCAGAGTTATGCCAAAAACTACAAATCTGGGTTGAAAGATAATTTAAATCTTAAAAAAAAAAAAAAAAGACAAATTGAAATAGAAATGTGAGCTGTTAGAAACAAGAGTCAGCAATATTGAAAATAGGTCAATTTCGATTGTTCTATGCAAAAACCAAACAAACAGAAAAAGATGAATAAAATGAACAGGGACTTAGAGATAACGTGAATTTTATTACTGTAGATCTACTGGGAGTTTTACAAGGAGAAAAATATAAAGACATAAAAGAGTACTGAAAGAAGGTATTTCTAAACTAAATACTTTTCTATAACTTCTTTTTATGGGAAAAAAAAAAAAACCTGTATCCCAGTAGTTCAATTAGCTATAAATAGATAAGGTAAGGGAGATGTATAACAGTTCATATTATGTTAATAAAAACACAAAACCAAAGAGAAAAATGATTTTTACTTATAAAATCCTTGTAAGATTAACATTAATTATTAATAATCATGAAATCCTGAAGTGAATCAGACGGCATGCCCCATGTGCTAAATAAAAAATAACCTCAACCTAGTATTTGATACCCAGGGAAATTATTCAGCAAGAGAAAATGAAGGAGAGCTGGAGAGATGACTTTGGCGGTTACAACATCTTGCTGATTTTCCAGAGGACCCAAGTTCAGATCCCAGCACCCACATTAAGTGCCTCACCCCAGTTCCAGAGAAATTCCCACTCTCGTTTGTTGGCCTCTATGAGTTTCTGCATATATGTAACTTATGTACATACAAAGGTACATAAGCAAAATATAAAATTTATAAAAATTCATATATCTTATATCTTAGTGACTTGAATAAAGCAATGTTTTTTTTTCTTCCCTCAGATGATGCAAAAGCAAAAAGAAATAAGTTGGATATCATAAGGAATTAACTTGTATCTGGTAGAACACCATGAAAAAAATTTAAAAAGATAAGCTAATAAAAGGGAAGCATACTTTGTGGACTATTTTTGCAATCTTTTTTTTTCTCTCCTTTTTTTTTTTTTATATCTATTTTGCCATTTTGTGATTATTCTCTTTTTTCTATTAATTTATTTATTACATGTATTATACTTTACAACCCAGGAGCAGGAGTATGCATCGCCCTCTTCCTCCTCTCCTCAAAGTCCTGCCCTCACACATCTCTCTCCCTGTTAACCTGTTCACCTCACCTCCCTTGAGTACCAGCCTGCCATGGGACATCAACTCACAGCAGCACTCTTTCATTCATTTGTAAAATGGATTATGACCATATTTATCCCCCATTATTACCCTCTCTCATCCACTTCCCACATCTGCTGACCCTCTTCTTCACCCTAAGTAGTTGTCCATCTATTTTTGTATATTTATTTTCTTTTAGTATATGGGTGCTTTTCCTGCACTTTTTTCTGTGTATGCAGTGCCTAAGGCCAAAAGAGGCTGTTGAGTCCATATCTTCCAATTCTTATAATCTTTCTATCTTCTCTTTTTCAATGTTCTTTGGCCTTTGAAAGCATTAATAAAGATGTCCTGTTCAGGACTAAGCATTCGACAGTCACTTATTTTCTTTGAATCAATTATGAATCTCCGGGTTATCTATCCTCACCAGCAAAACAAAGTTTGTCTGACCAAAGCATCAGTTTATAGACATAAACATAAATTTTAAAGGCTATTTGACTACATATGCATTTAAAAAAGAAATAAATTCCCCCAAGCCTGTGACTTCTGCTGGCATAGGATTTTGATCACATTTATAGTATCAGGAACATACTGTCTCTCTTGGTAAGGGCCTCAATTTCAATCAGAAAGTGGCTAGTTATTCCTAAAATAATCATCTCACTATGACACCACCAAGCACATCTTTCCTGGAAGGTTGGTACTGTAGCACACACGATTCACAGCTAGGGAAAGATCAATGCCCCAACCCAGGAGTCTCTATAGCATCTTCCAGGAATATGGCTGCTAGCTAGAAAACAAAAGTGAAGCTTCCAGTGCGCGTTCACCTCAAACTCTCTGTCCTATACTGAAAAATATAAAGTATCTCCAAAAATAAGGTCTTGCCATTTAGTTCTGATGTGTGACTGAGAACAATAACAGTAGAATATATTGTTTTAAGACCTTTTGGAACTCCTTGGCCAACAATTCACAGTGACATAATTCCAAACATCACACTGGGATTTTCATATAAATTGTTATTTTAAAACTTCTGGGAATAGTATTGTTCATCCATGCAAGGTACATTCACTAAAATATTTTTAAGTAGCTCATAAAGCATTCAGCTCCTATCTTAGTTACTTTTCTATCGTTGTAACAAACTATCATAAACTAATGAAGGGTTTATTTGGGGCTTATATTTCCACAGGGATAGTATTCCATCACCATGATGGAGGGGGGCACTGCAGCTGGAAGTCAGACATGGACTGGAGCACATGAGAGCTCCCATCCTTATCCACCATCAGGAAGCAGATAAACTACTGGTGATTGCATCAGTATTTTGAAACCTCAAACCCCATCCCCATGACAGACCTCAACCCACAATGCCACACCTCCCAATCTTTCCCAAAGACTTCCACCAACTGGGAACCAAATATTCAAATACATGATTCTGTGGGGCTCATGCTCATTAAACCACTATAATATTATGTATGTGTATATGTATGTGTATATATGTGCATATATGTGTATATATGTGTGTATATGTGTGTATATATGTATGTATATGCATAGTGTGTGTGTGTGTGTGTGTGTGTGTGTATATATATATATATACATGTGTTTGTCTTGTTAGGCCTAGGCTACCTCACTCAATATATTTTCCAGTTCCACCTATTTTCTGAACATCTCATTTTCTTCAGTTCTAAATATAATTGTGTTGCACACACATACTACAATTTCATTATCCATTCATCAGCTGATGGGCATCTAGGCTGTTTCCATTTTCTAGCTGTTGGGAACACAGCAGCAATGAATATGCATGTGCAAGTACTTCTGCCATAGGATATAGAGCTCTTCTAGCATATGCTCATGAGTGGTATACCTTTCAGAGAAATCCCATACCAATTTCCATAGTGGTGGTACCAGTTTACGCTCCAGCAATAGTAAATAATTGTTTTCCTTTCCAACATCCTCACCAGCATTTGTCATCATTTGTGTTCTTAATGATGACCATTCTTACTGGTGGTAACATGGAATCTTACAATAGTATTTATCAAAAAATCAGGTAACTGTAGTTCTGTGTCCTTATATATGGCTCTCAATTCTATTTCATTAATATATGGATTTGAACTTGTGCCAGTTATTGTGTTCTTCTATTATGGTTCTGTAATATATTTTGTAATCATACATGGTGATGTCTTTTTTTTTAAAATCAGGTTTGCTTTTCTATGTGGTATGTTTTATATTTCCACATTAATTATTCCATTACGTGTGTGTGTGTGTGTGTATGTGTGCACATGCTCCATGGACAGTTGGAGGGATCAGTTCTCTCCTTCCATCATGTGGAGCTTGTATATTAAACTCAGGTCATAAGATTTGATGGGATCCCAATGGAGGAGTTAGGGGAAAGATTGAAGAAGCTGAAGGGATTTGCAACCCTATAGGAAGAACAACATCAATTAAGCAGAACCCCAGAGCTCCAAGAGACTAAACCACCAACCAACGAGTACACATGAGGGGGCCCATGGCTCCAGCTGCATATATAGCAGAGGATGACCTTATTGGGCATCAATGAGAGGAGAAGCTCTTGGTCCTGTGAGGGCTTGATGCCCCAGTGTAGGGAATGCCAGGGTGGGGAGGCGGGAGTGGATGAGTGGGTGGAGGAGCACCCTCGTGGAGTTGGGGGAGGGGGAGGAGATAGGGAGTTTGTGGAGGAGAAATTGGGAAGGGGATAACATTTGAAATGTAAATAAATAAAATAACCCATAAAATTTTTTAAAAGATTTGATGCTAAGTGTCTTTCCTGCTGTGCCAACTCACTGGCCCTTCTATTGAATTTTAAGATTGTTTTCTATTTATGTTGAAGAGTAATGCTGTAATTTTTATTGAGATTATATGGAAGTTGTAGCTTGCTTTAACTTTCATATATCATATTGTAAAGAATTTCTCTTACTAAACAATTAAAAAAAATCCAATTATTCAAATATACTAGTAATATAAATGTACATTTCTACAAATTAAATGAAATATGTAAAACACCAATAAGTAAATAAATATAAAACATTATTAGTTACTTAGTAAATGCAAATCATAACTATAATAAAATACCACTTCACATTCAGTAGGATAGCAGCATATAGATATCAAATATAGATAACATGTATTGACAAAAAGTGAAATAATTGGAAGCTTCAAATATAGTAATAATTATAGTGTGCAGCAATATGAAAAAATGAGAGGTAATTCTTTAAAATGCTAAACATATAGTTACCATATGAATCACAATTCTTTTTATATTTTATATGTATTCCTTTTTAATTTTATGAGTATTAGTGTTTGCCTGCATATATTTCTATGCAAAAAATGCGTGTCTGGTGCCTGTGGAGACCAAAGGAAGATATGATCCCCTGGACCTGCAGTTATCTGTGCTTATGAGCTGCAATATGGGTGCTGGGAACCAAACTCAGGTTCATTGGGAGGGCAGCCAGTGTTCTTTTTTTTTTTTTTTTTTTTTTTATTGGAAATTTTTTATTGGAAAATTTTTTTTTACATTTCAGATGTTCTCTTCCTTACCCCATTTCCCCCCTCCCTCCCAGGAACTAACTATCCCTTTCCCCATCCTCCTGCCTCCACGTTGGTGTACCCCCACCCACCCTCCCCTGTACCTCACCTCCCCACCCTCGAGTATCCCCCCCCACGACGTCCAGCCTTCATGGGACCAAGGATCTCTTCTCCCACTTATATATAGCTCCCTTGCATATATAGCTGGAGCCATAGGTCCCTCCTAAGCGCTCCCAGGCTGGTGGTTTAGACCCTGGGGCTCTGGTTGCTTGGCATTGTTGCGTTCCTCATGGTGTCTCGAATCCTCTCAACTCCTTCAGCCTTCACTCTATCTTCTCCATTGGGAACCCCATGATCAATTTAATGGTTAGCAGCCAGTGTTCTTAACTGCTGAGCCAACTCTCCAGCCCAAGGGCCAGAATTTTACTTTTAGGGAAACTTAAAACATATAGTCAACATATTGTAAGCAAATGTTCATTACATTATTATTCGTAATAGCCAAAATAGTAATAAGCCAAATGTCCATGAGACAATGAATTAATAAACATGTTTGGCTTTTCCTCTCGTTGCTTCCCTGAGTTTTCAAATAAGATTTGTTTTTCTCTCTTTCAAATGAATTGTTACTCAGTGATGTATAAAAGAATGAAGCACTGATGCATGGTGCTACATGATGGGCATTGAAAAATATGCTAAGTCAAAGAATCAGTGACCAAAGATTAAATATTATACTACTCCATTCATGTGAAATGTCATTATGTGTACATCTAGACACAGAGAGTACTTCAGTGGTTGCCTAGAGCTAGATGGCTTGATAAGAAATAGAGTGTGGCTGCTAATGGGTATAGTGTTTGTTTAGAAGGTGATAAAAAATGTCCTAAAATTAGATTCTAGTGATGCTGGTATAGCTGTATGAATATTTAAAACCCTCAACTGTTTAATAAAGTAAGTATTATTTATAAATAACGTCTCAATAAATATGATTTTCAGAAACTTTGAATTCTCAGTATTCTATTTCCATACTCATCAACTCTCTTAAGCCACAACACTGCCATTTAGTCATCTCTGAGTGTTGCAATAAAAGATATGCATCTCAGTAACAAACTCCATGTTCTTTTACTTAATCAAGAAGCAAGGAAGAACGCTCAGCTGCTAAGAAATAAATTGGAATAGCATTTGCAAGACTCATGTCTGGGAAGGAGTCAGTGGCACAGGGCCCAACTGAATACAATGAAAACAAAACAAAACAAAACAAAAACCCCAAAACCAAAAACCAAAACAAAACAAAAAACGCTGGCTCCTTCTGTCTCTGTACCCTCTAGAGTCTACTGCTACAGGCATGACATGATATACTGGCAGTAATATCTTTCTTTAGTTTTCATAGGTTTCACGGGGCTTCCAGCTTGCTAAGTCTTTGTGATATAGTGTGCTCAGGACACCATAAGAGGACAGTTTTCAGCGGGCCACCTGTCTATTTACATCACTGGCCACCTTGTGGTCGCAATCGTAATAGCAGTCAAAGATGAATGAATGAGTGAAGGAACCAAGTTTCGTTATTTTCTGGTTCTGATCAAGACAAAAGCCTTTACTTTTACACATCAACATCTTCTTGGGTGCTGATTGCTATTACAAAAGAGGATAAGATATTTTATAGAGATATGAGAGATATGATGTTTCCACTATAATTTATTATTGAAACATAAAGGACTAGATTTTGTTTTTTATCTTTTGAGAATTGTATACAATATTTTTGTTGACCACCTACATTTGAGCATGAAAGCTGCCTGTAAGTATGGTTAATATGCACAGCAGAACCTCCCTCCTTTAATAAACCAGCTACAACAGAATAAATCAAATATACAACCCACTAAATAAAAGCTTGCAAGAAAACACAAGAACAGTGATTTAGTGTTTGTTGCTTATCTTCAATGATAAGGTTATTGGGTTTTGGTTTTTTGTTTTTGTTCTTGTTTTTTTTTTATTATGTTCAATTAACTTTAAAAATCATTAAAGTTACATTTATGTTGAAGAAGAACAAGAAGAGGAGGAGGAGGAAGAGGAGGAAAAGGAAGAAAAAGGCCATGAGAAATAATTGTCAATCAAAATTTGCTCTTGATAAAATGGAGCCTGTCAGTGGGGGAAGCCTCCCCTACTCAGAGGGTAGAAGGAAGGGCAGTGCGAGGTGTGGACCAGGATGGGGGCTGCAATAGGGATGTAAAATCAATAAATAAATAATTTAATGAAAAAAAACTTTCAAAAATTAAAAAGGAGCCTGTCAGAAAAGAAAAAAAAAATACAAATATTTTAACAATGGATGGGGAAATTACAATGACATCCCAGAAGATTTACCTAGTCCATATACCATCTGTCAAATCTATAATCCTTGGAATGCTATGAAGGAGAATGTAGACAGAGCCTAAAACTTTTAGGGTCTTTATTTATGCCACTTATATACTCTTGACAATGTTCTTATTATTTGCACATTTTCTTATGAGCTAGATGCTTTCCCTATGAATCAATTGTTCTGACAATGTTAAAGTTTTTGAGTCTGTCTACATTAGGAGTTCTGTTTTTGTCTAGTAATAAGATAAATAAAGATACCCAGTTCACAGGATAATAATAATTGAGGAACTCTATAAAAGTTATAACCACTTAGACAGTTTTTCCTCTGGCCTCCACCCAGGCATCCTGGAATGTGTGTGTACATACACAAGAAATAAGTATAGTAAATACATTTTAAAAAATAAAAATGGACAGGTGGTGGTACATGCCTTTAATCCAGTACTTGGGAGACAGAAGCAGGCAGGTCTCTGAGTTCAGGACCAACCTGCTATAAAGGGTGAGAACCAGGAATCAAGAAACCCTGTCTTGAAAATATGAAATAATAATAAGGGTAATAAAATAATAGAATAGTAACAATGGTTTTTAATCTTCAAAATAAACCCTCTGCTTCAATACCATCTGTATTTATATGTTCTGGGCTGGCACCTCACTGAAAGTTGATTGCACTCCCCTTCTAAAGCCTCACAAAACATTCCTTTCAAACTAGAAAATGTATTTGAAATCTCTTTGTACATGGAAATCTTTTGAATAAAGCCATTTTCTGGTTATGTGCAAGTTGGTTTTCTTCTATGTCTTCAAGTAAGGTTTAATAATGCTTTCTAAAATCCAGAAGCCATGAATATGATCACGGAGCTTCTAGATTGGTCATGGGGTATTTTCTGTTGTCAAAACACCCACTGTCTCAGGTCTTAGTGATTCCATGATCCTTTACCCTCTGCCACATTTCTGTAACATAATGTCTGTGTTCTTAGGTAGACCCAAAGCAAGATTTCTTTGGTACTTTCTAGTAATGTACACTGTATAATTCCTACTACATGCCTTGCATAGTAATTTCATTGTAACAAACATTCCAAAGGAGGTACCCTTGATGTCTCCACTTTTATCTTTTATCTTTTTAGTACTTTAAGTACATTCATTTTTCAAGTGTTGGGAATCAAGTGTAAGGCCTTATACAGGATAAGCAAATGCTCTGCCACTGAGCTATATCCCTGCCAATTATTCAATCTTTTAACACATTTGTTACTTAGAGCTAGATTCCTTAGTTTTATTTTAGAAATTGGCAGTTTCTATTGACATATGGACATTATACTTCGTAATGGCTTTCATAAATCTATTATCATACAAATATGCCATTTATTTTTATTACATTCAATTCCATCTCCTCCTCATTCTCCCCACTGCCCTTTCCCATTTATCTCCATTGTTACACCAAGCAGTTTTGCTTCTACTTTCATGGCATATATACACAAATTATTTTTGGTATCTATGTAAAATCAAGCATACACAAATTAATGAAATCACATGATATTTGAAATGCACCTAATTTTCTACAAAGAACATAATCTTGCTCTTCTGGTCTGAGAATATTTAGTTTCATGTGTATAACACATTTTCTGTATCTATTCATCTGTTCACAAACATCTAAGCTAGTGACACTTAGCTATTGTGAATAGTGCCTCAGTAACATAGATATACAAGTGCCTCTCTGGTCTATTAATTTAGAGTTCTTGAAATATTACCTAGATGTGAGGTGGCTGGATCACATAATAGTTTTAATTTTAAGCTTTCAAGGAACAATAATTCTGATTTTCACAGTGCATGAACTAATAATTTATATTGCCACCAACAGTGTATAAGGGTGCATTGTTTTTTACTTACTATACGAGATTTCTTGTGACTTGCTTTTTTGATAAAAACCATTGTGACCAGAGTGATGCCAATTTAGTTTGGATTTATCTGATGCCTAAGGATCTTGGACATTTATTTCAATGTTTATTGGTCACTAGTATTTCCTCTTTGAGAACTGCTGCATCATTTAACTAACCAATATATAGATTGAGCTGTTTGCTTTCTGATAGTTAGTTCTTGTTTATTTGGCTTCAGACATTGATCAAATGTACAGTCATTGAAGTTATTCTCTAATTCTGTAGGTCGTCTCTCAATTCATTGTTTAGGTGAACAGAGGATTTTAACTTTATATTAGAATGTGTTAATTCATGGTTTTATTTCCTGAATTAATTTCCTTTTCAGAAAGGCCCTGTTTAGATTTTATCAAGTGTTTCCCCCATGTTTACTTCTGTTACCCAATATCCCCACTACAATTTGTTGAAAAGGCTTTCATTGATCCAAAGTATATTTTTGACACTTTTGTTGAAAACCAGGAGGTTGTAGCTATGTAGAATCATTTCTGAGTGTGCTATATTCTGTTTCTTTGGTTTTTGTATCTGTTTTCATGCCAACATCATGCTGATTTTGTTACTATTATTCTACTGAACAAGTTGAAATCAGGTATAGTGATGCTCCCACCACTGTTCTTTTTGCTCAGAATTGATTTGGCTACTCAGGTTCTTTCATGCTTTAACAAGATTTTTAAAATTATTATTATTTTTATTTTATTTTTTTTTTTTTTTTTTTTTTTTTTTTTTTGGTTTTTCCAGACAGGGTTTCTCTGTGTAGCCCTGGCTGTCCTGGAACTCACTCTATAGGCCAGGCTGGCCTCGAACTCAGAAATCCGCCTGCCTCTGCCTCCCAAGTGCTGGGATTAAAGGCCTGCGCCACCACCGCCTGGCTTTTTTTTTTTTTTAAGTTTTTTTTTTTTTTTTTTTTTTTTTTTTTTTTTTCTTTTTCCCACTGAAGGACAGTGGAGGGATCGAACTCGGGACGGACGGAGCGCCCTAGCGACAGAGCGCGAGCACTACAGCGATGTTGCCGCCGCAGGCCGTGATTTTTAAAATTATTTCTATGAGTATAAATATAAATATTTGGAAGGTACTTTGACAGCATGACCATTTAGCACAATAACAAAAACAGGTTAGAGAGCCTGACTTTTCCTACCCATTAGCTTATCAATGACCTTTTCTACAACTATTGAAATGGTGTTGTGACACCATTTTGTCCCTGAGTTTATTTAGGCAACATAGTATATGTTCTGTTTTGTTGAGTTTTGATTTGCCCACATTTGTTATGAATTTTTACATTAGGGTTGTAGAGATGGCTCAGTGGTTAAAAAAAACTGGTTACTCTTCCAGAGGTGGCAGTTTTATACCAGCACCACATAATTGTTTGCAACATCCAATTCCAGGGATCCAACAAGTATGCTCATAACATATATATCATGTAGTCAAAACATCTGTATGTATAAAGTAAAATGAATAAAATCTTCTAAAATTCATGATAAAATCATGAACTGAATGAAGAAAAGAAATTTCACATCATGGTTCAGCAGGTAAATTGGTCTATAGTTTTCTACATCTGAAGAGACTGCTGTCTTCCGTCCTGCTCCATTTTTTTTTTTTTGATGCAGACAATTTTTTTTATTCATTTTTTTCTCTTTCCAGATGTGTCAAGCTGACAAACAAGGTTAGCAATCAGAGATATGTATAAATATACTTTGAATTTTTTTTACTGGATATTTTCTTTATTTATGTTTCCTATGTTTTCCCCTTTCCAGGTCTCCCCTTCGAAACTCCATATCCCATCCCCCCTACCCCTACTTCTATGAGGGTGCTCCCCCACCCACCCACTCACTCCTGTCTGTCCGCCCTGGCATTTTCCTACATTGGGGCATCGAACACCTTCAGGCCCAAGGGAATCTTCTCCCACTGATGACAACAAGGCAATCCTCTGCCACATATGCAGCCAGAGCCATGGGTCACTCAATGTGTACAATTTAGTTAGTGGTTCAGTACCCAGGAACTCTGGGGGCTGGGGGCTGGCCAGTTGACACTGTTGCTCCCTCCATGGGGCTGCAAACCTCCTCAGCTCCTTCAGTAGCTTCTCCAACTCCTCCATCAGGGACCCCATGCTTAATCAATAGTTGTCTGCAAGCACCCACCTCTGTATTTGTCACGCTCTGGCAGCCTCTCAGCCTCTGAGCCTCTCAGGAGACAGTCATTATCAGGCTCCTGTCAGCAAGCACTGGCCTGCATCCAGAACAGCATCCGGGTTTGGTGACTGTATATGGAATGGCTAATATCCACTTATCAGTGAGTGCATACCATGTATGTTCTTTTGTGATTGGGTTACCACACTCAGGATGATATTTTCAAGTTCCAGCCATTCACCTGCTAATTTCATAAAGTAATTGTTTTTAATAGCTGCGTAGTATTCCACTGTGTAAATGTACTACATTTTCTGTATCCATTCCTCTGTTAAGGGACATGTGGGTTGCTTCCAGCTTCTGGCTATTGTAAATAAGGCTGCTATGAACATAGTGGAGCATATGTCCTTATTACATGTTAGAGCATCTTTTGGGTAAATGCCCAGGAGTGGTATAGCTGGATCCTCAGGTAGTGATATGTCCAATTTTCTGAGATATCACCAGACTGCTTTCCATAGTGCTTGTACCAGCTTAAAATCCCACCAACAATGGAGGAGTGTTCCTCTTTCTCCACATCCTCGCCAGCATCTGCTATCACCTGAGTTTTTGATTTTAGCCATTCTGACTGGTGTGAGGTGGAATCTCAGAGTTGTTTTGATTTGCATTTCCCTGATGACCAAGGATGCTGAACATTTCTTTAGGTGCTTCTTGGCCATTCGCATTTCCTCAGTTGAGAATTCTTTGTTTAGCTCTATTCTCCCATTTTTAATAGGGTTATTTGATTCTCTGGAGTCTAACTTCTTCAGTTCTTTGTATATATTGGATAATAGCCCTCTTTTGGATGTGAGATTGGTAAAGATCTTTTCCCAATCTGTTGGTTGCCTCTTTATCCTATTGACAGTATCCTTTGCCTTACAGAAGCTTTTCAATTTTATAAGGTCCAATTTGTTGATTCTTGATCTTAGACTATAAGTCATTGGTGTTCCGTTCAGGAACATTTCCCCTGGGCCCATGTGTTTGAGGGTATTGCCCACTTTCTCTTCTATTAGGTTTAGTGTATCTGGTTTTATGTGGAGGTCCTTGATCCACTTGGACTTGAGCTTTGTACAAGGAGATAGGAATGTATCCATTTGCATTTTTCTACATGTTGAAAATGCTGTCTTTTTTCTACTGGATAAGGTTCTAGCTCCTTTGTCAAAGATCAAGTGACCATACAGTGTGTGGGTTCATTTCTGGGTTTTCAATCCTATTCCACTGATCTACCTGCCTGTCACTGTACCAATATCATGCAGTTTTTATCACTATTGCTCTGTAATACAGCTTGAGGTCAGGGATGGTAATTCCTCCAGAAGTTCATTTATTGTTGAGAATAGTTGTCGCTATCCTGCGTTTTTGTTATTTCAAATGAATTTGAGAATTGCTCTTTCTAACTCTATGAAAAATTAATTGAGTTAGAATTTTAATGGGGATTTCATTGAATCTATAGATTGCTTTTGGCAAGATGGCAATGTTTACTATATTAATCCTGCCAATCCATGAGCATGAGAGATCTTTATATCTTCTGAGGTCTTCTTTGATTTCTTTCTTCAGAGACTTGAAGTTCTTGTCATACAGGTCTTTCACTTGTTTGGTTAGAGTCACACCAAGATATTTTATATTATTTGTGAATATTTTGAAGGGTGACATTTCCCTAATTTCTTTTTAGCCTGTTTATCATTTGAGTATAGGAAGGTTACTGATTTGTTTGAGTTGATTTTATAACCAGCCACTTTGTTGAAGGTGTTTATCAGGTTTAGGAGTTCTCTGGTTGAATTTTGGGGGTCACTTAAGTATACTATCATATCATCTGCAAAAAGTGATATTTTGACTTCTTCCTTTCCAATTTGTATCCCTTTGACCTTTGTTGTCTAATTGCTCTAGCTAGGACTTCCAGTACTATATTGAATAGGTAGGGAGAAAGTGGGCAGCCATGTCTAGTCCCTGATCTTAATGGGATTGCTTCAAGTTTATCTCCATTTAGTTTGATGTTGGCTACTGGTTTGCTGTATATTGCTTTCATTATGTTTAGGTATGGACCTTGAATTCCTGATCTTTCCAAGACTTTTAAAATGAAGGGATGCTGAATTTTGTCAAATGCTTTTTCAGCATCTAATGAAATGATCATGTGATTTTTTTCTTTGGGTTTGTTTATGTAGTAGATTACATTGATGGATATCCATATATTGAACCATCCCTGCATCCCTGGGATGAAGTCTACTTGATCATGTTGAATGATCATTTTGATGTGTTTTTCGATTCTGTTTGTGAGAATTCAATTGAGTGTTTTTATATTGATATTAATAAGGGAAATTGCTCTGAAGTTTTCTTTCTTTGTTGGGTTTTTGTGTGATTTTGGTATCAGCATAACTGTGGCTTCATAGAATGAAATGGGTAGTGTTATCAAAAAAAAAAAAAAAAGATAAAGAAGGACCCTTCAGATTCATCAAAGGAAAAATATACCAAGAAGAACTCTAGTCCTGAACATCTATGCTCCAAATGCAAGGGCACCCACATTCATAAAACTTTACTAAAGCTCAAAGCTCACATTGTACCTCACACATTAATAGTGGGAGACTTCAACACCCCACTCTCAGCAATGGACAGATCATGGAAACACAAATTAACAGAGACACACTGAAACTAACAGAAGTTATGGACCAAATGGATTTAACAGATATCTATAGAACATTTCATTCTAAAACAAAATAATATACCTTTTTCTCTGCACCTCATGATACCGTCTCCAAAATTGACCAATTAGTCACAAAACAGGCCTCAACAGATTCAAGAAGATTGAAATAATCTCATACATCCTATCAGATCATTACAGACTAAGGCTGGCCTTCAATAACAACAAAAACAATGGGAAGCCCACATACACATGGAAACTGAACAATGCTCTACTCAATAATAACTTGGTCAAGGAAGAAATAAAGAAATTAAAGACTTTTTAGAATTTAAATGAAAATGACAGCACAACATACCAAAACTTATGAGACACAATGAAAGCAGTGCTAAGATTAAAACTCATAACTTTTTGTGCCTCCAAGAAGAAACTGGAGGGAGCATACACTAGCAGCTTAACAACACCCCTGAAAGCTCTAGAACAAAAAGAAGCAAATATATCCAAGAGGAATAGACTACAGGAAATTTCAAACTCAGGGCTGAAATCAACCAAGTAGAAACAAAAAGAACTATACAAAGAATCAACAAAACCAGGAGCTGGTTCTTTGAGAAAATCAACAAGATAGATAAACCCTTAGTCTGACTAACCAGAGGGCACAGAGACAGTATCCAAATTAACAAAATCAGAACTGAAAAGGAAGATATAACAACATAAACTGAGGAAATTCAAAAAATAATCAGTCATGTAATTTTTAGCCAATGTAATCCTACTACAAAAGCCTATATTCACAAAACTGGAAAATCTGGATGAAATGGACAATTTTCTAGACAGGTACCAAATACCAATGTTCTATTCCATTTTAAGGAATGTTTTAAGGAGCAAAACCTAATGTTTCCTCTTTTAATATCAGGTGGAATTCAACAGTACATCCATCTGTCCCTGGGCTTAGGGGTGGGGGTGTGCATTTCATTTTCCATTCATCTTCTATTACATTTTTGTATTTTTAGCTTCACTTATTGTTTGTGGAGGGAGATTTGAACTTAAAGTTTAAAAATTCTTTTGAACTTTTATCATTTTTATACTCTTTAGAATCCATCTTAACAGAATTGATAACCTTTGGGTGTGTCACGCTGTTCTGGTTTTTCACATTTCTAGTATTTCTGTGTTGGCATTAGTACATCTAAGGAAGCTCATTGGCTAAAAATTACATGACTGTATTATTTCAGATGACATATTTGTAATTTTTGAGTGTAACTATTTTGTAGTATGACTTAGGTATAATTCAACCCCCACTGAAATAGAAGTGGAGCTCAGTAACTCCCAACTCAGTCCACACTCTCAGCACACTTGGCCCAAACTCCAGTAACAATTTGAGAGTAAAATGCTAACTCTGCAGTAGCAAGAGGCACAGTACAAACTAATTCAAAACAATAATCCCTTTATAACTCTGATAATTTTGGGGTGTATGAAAGAACAAGGCTAATATAGTACGGATTAAGATATCAGTAACTAAACGCAGGAAAGAAAGGAAAATAAGCTATTGACTATGGATTAGTATTTTAGCAACAGACAAAATAGAGGGAAGGATGTAAATAGAAATAGGTGATTGATATATTCTTAAGGAAAACAGACTTAAAAAAAGAAAGCTTAGGATGTGATGAAGAGATGATGAGATCAGAATTAAAAGAAAGTGTATGGGTTTGGGTAAGAAAGAACACAATATAATAGGTGCAGAAACAAAGTGAACAACCATAAATAGTTGAACAATATACAAAATGAAACCAAAGCAATTCTGGTATATATTTAAAACCTATTAAAGATTACTTACTCATCTTGCTTTGTTTCGGCATTTTTTTTTATCTTACTGGTCTTTTGCTTGTAAATTATGGTTTACAACTTTATGTTTTCATGGTGTGTGTGTATGTGTATGTGTGTGTGTATTTCTTGTTTGTTTGCTTGTGCTTTTCTGGTTTGATTTTTGTTTGTTTGTTTGTTTGTTTACCTATTTTTTCTCTAAAGAAAGAAAGGGCATGGAATTGAGTGTGTGGGGAGGTGGGGAGATCTGAGAAAATTGGTAGAAAGGAAATTGTGATTGGTATATATTGTATGAATTTTTTTCAATAAAAAAATTTTAGGAGACTAAAATCTGAAGCCAGTGTAACATGAAAACTAGAAACAGATATTGTAGAATCAATGTGTCTTCCCTGCTGACATGGGTATTGGATCACCTTCACTCTGAAACATTTTCTGCTGTTTGCATCACCAAACCAAAGCTTTTTGACTACATTCTGGTTTATAGTGTCTCAGTGCAATTTGTTGTTTGCTTGCTTGCTTGGTTGCTTTCTGTCTTATGTATTACATTACCAAAGTTTCCCCTCCCTCCTCTCTTTTAAGTTCCTCTCCGAAGCTCCCCTCTTCCACAGATCCACTCCTCCTCTCTTTCCCTTCAGAAAAGAGCAGGCCTCCCAGGGATATCAACCAAACAGCTTAAGAAGATACAATAAGACTAGGCACACACCCTCATATGAAGGCTGGACAAGGTAACCAGTAGAAGAAAAGGGTTTCAAAAGCAAACAAAAGAGTCATAGACTGCCAACTGCTTCCACTGTTAGGAATCCCACAAGAAGACCACGCTACACAACCACAACATATACAGAGTGCCTAGATAAGATCAGTGAAAGCTTCCCAATTGATCATCCGTTCAGTGTCTGTCAGACCCTATGAGTCTAGGTTAGCTGATTCTATGGTTTTCTTGTGGTGTCCTTGACCTCTCTGGCTCCTACAATCCTTCCTTTCCCTCTTTCTGCAGGATTCCCCAAGTTCTGCCTAATGTTTGGCTGTGAATCTCTGCATCTGTTTCCATCAGTTGCTGGGTGAAGCCTCTCTGATGATGATTATGCTATGCTCCTGTCTATAAATATAGCAGAATATCATTAGGAATCATTTCGTTGACTTTTTTTAGGTCAGTGCAGTTTTAATAGATTATTTAATGGAGTGAATTTCTGCCCAGACATCAGTAGGTGTCAGGCCTCCCTTAGGAGTTTCTAGCCTTCAGTATGGAGTGCTGCATTATGATCTCTGCACCACCTACTATTTTATATGTGTAATGAATTGTCACCCTTCCCCTACAGTAATTTCAATGTCTAAGGTCATGTGGCCATGCCTAAAATTTCTTTTCCACATAAAACTATTAAGCACATTTTATTTATTAAGATAAACTCATTTATACAGAATATTAAAACTTTTGTAAAATATATTTATTTAAAAAATGCAGATCCAAAGATTATGGAAAATGGGACTTTTCTAGAAAAAAAGAAACCTAGAGGCCATTGTTCATCATTTAAGGAACCGGATGAAAATGTATGCCGTTTGAGCAGTGGTTCTCAGTTTTTGGGTTGTGAATCCTTTGGGGACTCCTAAGACCATCAAAGAACATGGAGATCTATATTATGATTCATAACAGTAGAAAAATTACAGTAATGAAGTAGCAACAAAAATAATTTCATGGTTGAGGGTCACCACAACATGAAAAAGTATATTAAAGCATCACATTGAAAAGCACTGCATTAGGGGATGCCCACTGTTTTGTTTACATTTTTTGCTGGATATACTCAGGCTCCCTATTTATCAGCATTTGAGCCTTAACTTGAGTGAGTTTACCTATTGAGTTGCAGTTCAGCTCAGCTGACATGGACTCAGTATGTGTGTATTGTGCTCTTTGGAAATAGAGGCAGACGGTGGTGTTTGGAAATGGAATAGGACAGGGTTCTGTCTTCTCCCTGGCTGGCCTCAGCCTGACAGGGTGATTTGATTGCAGTTTCTTTCAGCATCTGTTCCCACTTTGCCTCAGCTTTTCTAGATAGTGACACTACACAGCCAACACTGGATAATTTCCCAATATCTGCTTCATATAACTCACGGTCGTCCAAATTTTTGGTTTTACACTCTGCTTGTACAGATTTTTCCTTTTCCCTTTTGTTTTCAGGATGGAGAGAAGGGAGCAGATTTCTCCTTCATTGCTTGGGTTAAAGCCCACCATTTACTTATATATCTAGCATATAGCATTTATGTATTTTATTTTATTTTTTTATTTGAAATTTTTTATTGGAAAATTTTTTTTACATTTCAGATGTTCTCTCCTTATCCCATTTCCCCCCCTCCTCCCAGGAACTCACTATCCCTTCCCCCCCTCCTGCCTCCACGTTGGTGTACCCCCTTCCACCCTCCCCTGTACCTCACCTCCCCACCCTCGAGTATCCCCCCCCCAACGACGTCCAGCCTTCATGGGACCAAGGATCTCTTCTCCCACTTATATATAGCTCCCTTGCATATATAGCTGGAGCCATGGGTCCCTCCCTAAGCGCTCCCAGGCTGGTGGTTTAGACCCTGGGGGCTCTGGTTGGTTGGGATTGTTGCTTTCCTCATGGTGTCTCGAATCCTCTCAACTCCTTCAGCCTTCACTCTATCTTCTCCATTGGGAACCCCATGATCAGTTTAATGGTTAGCTGTGAGCATCTGCCTCTGAGTATGTCAGACTCTTGCAGACTTCTAAGGAGACAGCTATATCAGGCTCCTGTCAGCATGTACATCCTGACATCCACATCAACCTCTACCTTTGGTGACTGCACATAGGATGGATATCCAGGTGGAATGGTCTGTAGACGGTCCCTCCTTCAGTATTTTATTAAGTCATTCATACGTAGTCCAATAATTGTTACAATGCTTCATTGCCTTTCTTCCCTGCTATACCACTTTTTAAAATCACAAATAACACATTGCTTTGATAATCATGGAGATGAATGAGAGTCCCACTCATCCCTATTTTCTGTCACTCTGTTATCCTATCTATACTTTATTCATAAGGAAATGGAGGCTCAATGATTTGAAAGAGCTGTTTTTTTATGACAGTAAGTATTTTGATTTGTAGTACTGGGTTAAGTCTTCTCTTTACAGTTCTAGAGAAGGTACTAGATCTCAAAACAATTTAATTGAAAGTTAAAAGGTCAAAACTAAAGTAGTTTATCAACATACATTTTTCTAGTCCTCTACTACCACGCAAACTTCAGTGGCATGATAACTATGTATAGAAATCCTAGTTTTTAATCTCCCTTTCTATTCTCCTTAACTTAGATTTTTTTCATATTCTTATATTCGAAGAAACATTTTATGGTAGCTGGTTGCTAGGAAATTTTGTGAACAAAAAAAGAAAGGGTGAACAATCAGAATGTCCACCATCAAAAAATATAGCAACAAATGTTAGAGAGAATGGTATTCACTGTCCAATGTTTCTGGCAATGAACTTCATATAGCCACTGTGCAACCATTCATGATTCTAATTCTGTCAAGTTTCTGCCTCATTTGATCTTTCTCTTCTCTCTTGCCTTTGCCATAATTTCTTGTATATACGAACCGTAGGTTACTTATTAGAACAAAACATTCAATTTGTAGGTCCTTTCTGACTTTTCTTTTCCTGGATGCTTCACAGTACTAACTGCAAATCAAATTGTGAGCAAGGCTATTGGAATTAATTTAACTAACCATGACCTCAGCTGGAACCAAGATGAACAAAACAGAGCTAAACTATTTTTTAAAATGCTGAAAATGGTAGAGATATTTTGGAATATTAAGTTTGAAAGTCTGTAGCCATAGTTCTTAAACCTCTATTTTCTGTGTTTTTCAAAGTTCTCGGTGCCTTTTTTCTTTTAATTGGATATTCTATCTACACTTCAGATGCCATTCCCTTACCCCACTTCCCCCTCTGCTCAGGAACCCCTCATCCCATCCCTCATCCTCCTGCTTCTATGAGGATGTGCCCCCAACCACCCTCCCACTCCCACCTCCCCACCCTCAAATTCCCCACACTCTTCATGGGTCCAGTCTTCATGGGACCAAGAATCTCCTCCCACCTATGCCCAACAAGGCCATCCTCCCCTACATATACAGCTGGAGCCATGGGTCCCTCCCTATGTGCTCCCAGGCTGGTGGTTTAGACCCTGGGGAGCTCTGGTTGGTTGGTATTGTTGCTCTCCTCAGGGAGCCACAAACCCTTTCCACTCCTTCAGTCTTCTCTCTAACTCCTCCATTGGGAACCCCATGATCAGTTCAATGGTTAGCTGTGAGCACCTGCCTCTGAATATGTCAGACTCTGGCAGACCTCTAAGGAGACAGCTATGTCGGCTCCTGTCAGCATGCACTTCCTGACATCCACATCAGCATCTACCTTTGGTGACTGCACATGTGATGGATACCCAGGTGGAATGGTCTCCAGACAGCCCCTCCTTCAGTTTCTGTCCCACACTTTGTCTCCATATTTGCTCCCCTGAGAATTTTGTTACTCCTTCTAAGAAGGATCGAAGCATCCTCACTTAGTCTTCCTTCTTCATGAGCTTCATGTGGTCTGTGAGTTGAATCTTGGGTATTTCAAGCTTCTGGGCTAATATCCAATTATCCGTGAATGAATACCATGTGTGTTCTTTGTGATTGGGTTATGTCCTTCAGGATGATATTTTCTAGTTCCATCCATTTACCTAAGAATTTCTTGAATTCATTGATTTTAATAGCTGAGTAATATTCCATTGTGTAAATGTACCACAAGTTTTGTATCTATTCCTCTGTTGAAGGGCATCTGGGTTCTTTCTACCTTCTAGCTATTATAAATAAAGCTGCTATGAACATAGTGGAGCATATGTCCTTGTTATGTGTTAGAGCATCTTCTGGATATATACCCAGGAGTGGTATAGCTGGGTCCTTAGGTAATGTTATGTCCAATTTTCTAAGGAACTGACAGATTGATTTCCAGATTGGTTGCACCATCTTGCAATCCCACCAACAATGGAGGAGTGTTCCTCTTTCTCCACATCCTCGCCAGCATCTACTATCATCTGAGTTTTTGATCTTAGCCATTCTGACTGGTGTGAGGTGGAATCTCAGGGTTGTTTTGATTTGCATTTCCCTGATGACTAAGGATGCTTCTAGGCCATATGAGTTTCCTCAGTTGAGAATTCTTTGTTTAGCTCTGTACTACATTTTTAAATAGCTTTATTTGGTTATCTGGAGTCTAATTTCTTGAGTTCTTTGTATATATTGGATATTAGTCCTCTCAGTGTCTTTTCAACAGCTACATTTTAAGGTTTTTTGTTATAAATCATATTTAACAGGAGTTGATAACATCTGTATATAGTCTAGTCAGACATATGGAAAATATGCACCTCTGCAATTATGTTTCTACTGAACATAGCAACTCAGATTCCAGAGAATAAATAAATAACATATGTTTTCATCACAATGATTCTATTTTGTAATTATTATTCTAAACACTTAGTACATTTTCTATAGATAATTTTAAATTACAAAAAATTCACAGCCTCTTTACCAACAATAACATTTCCTATTTCCACAGTCACCACTCACTCAGGGAAAAACTTGTTAAATGAATTCTTGAAATGTATTCTCTGAGAAGATTAAAAGACAGAATGGTAAAAATGACATTAAATACATTCTCAGCATTCTGTTCCATTAACTAAATAACAAAGATCAAATTTAAGACATACATAGCTAAATAATTACTGAATAAACAGAATGATAATGAATTGTCTTGGGAGCTGAAAGCCTGACTCTAGCTTGAATTGAGAAAATTAAATATCGATTTTAGTTGGACTTTTTTTTTTATTCTGTAGATTTTGCAAGGCTGAGTATGTAATAATAGTAAGATTGTTACAAATTAAAAACGTAGAAATGTTTTCCTATGGACCTCTGAGCTCTGCCTGTCAAAATCTGATGTTTGTATTAAACATCTTTGAATGAAAAAAAAAACCTATAACAAATATATTTTTAAAGTACTTGTTTTTTTTTAACCAATATATGCAGCTCTCTCATCTACAGAGACTGTGGTTTAAACAGCTAAATGAAAGCAGCATTGCTGGGGAAGCACACTGAGCAGAAAAAAAAGCCCCAGTGACTGAATTTCTAATTGGACTTTGAACTGATTCATCTGCTCCCAAGATAAAGTATGTAAATTAGTTGCAAGTGTTTCTGGTCTGACAAGTATCTACCTCTCATTCCACATTGGAATTACTGCCTTTACTCATACACTTTCATCTATTTGTCTTATCTGAGAATTTACAAGGCCATTAGGGAAAAAGGATTCTGTTCTAGGAAATGAGGGCCTGGTGACCAAATAACTATCATGGCTCATCACAATTCACCCTCTTTTCTATCTCAGAAGCTACAAACAAACTACCAACACCCATTCTGACATTAGTATTTCTTCAGAGAATCTATCCCATATCAGGTGTAAACTATCAGTGATGAATGAGAGACATTTTTTATTTTTTATTAATTAAATTAATTAAATTCATTGGTGACTAAAACAGCATGAGTCTTCCAAAAAGTGAAGAGAAAAATGGGTCAAGTAATCAGAGCAGAATGCATGTTGAGTATGTTTGGAGTGATGTGAATGTCGGATAAGGAACATTTTATGACTGAGCAAGAAAAAAAAAGATCCATCAGTATGCATTTTGTACTTTATAAATTTATTTCTAACCAACACCTTATGGTCCCTAGACCCTTAACTTACCTTTCAAAGTAATTCACAAAGTAACCCTGACTCTACTTTTCTCCCCAAGTAGCCCTGTTCTACCTGCTACTGTCAGACCAATATTCTATAGGGAAATTCTGATCCTATCCTTACAGGAGAATTCATTAGCCCCAGACCTAAATACCACAGCAGAGAAGAAATTAGATCTCTGGGAAGTTTATAACATTTCTTTGGTGTATACCAACAAGCTAATAGGTATTGCAATGTGTGTGTGTGTGTGTGTGTGTGTGCATGTGTGTGCACAAGCTACCTGGACTCTATTTTAAGCATTAGTGTTTTCAGCATTAGTTGGTTTGCTTCTCCTAGTAACAATGATGAATAAGGTATTATTTTTACATTATTTCTAGTCTTCACAAAGACAAAATACTTTGGATTAAAATAACCCAAGCAGTGCAACTGTGGCTCCAAGCTAAGCAGTATGACTTGGAACCCAATGTTATTAATAAATACATGCTGTACTTAAATATGTAATAATTTACATCTTAAGCCTATTACCAAATAGTCATTCTACAACCTCTTGATCCATCCTATAAGACTTACTCTCTTTGAGATCCTACTATATACCCTGTACAGTGTAGACACCTGGCATTTGGTCCCCAAAGCTTATGCAATTGTTTCCTCCAGACCACATCAGATCACATGCTGTGACACAGCTATTGCATACATGAATACACAACAGCCATGGGAAACTTGAGGAAATTTGCAAAAAATCAAGCTAGTTAAAAATTAAAGCAAGAAGAGGGAGCGGACTTCAGAGGTCTCACTTGTAGCTGAAGAGCTGTTGGCAGCTGGAGGAGGGAAAGTTAGTTTTCTTTAGCAGTGTGCACACTGCTAAGTTCCCTATGTACCAGTGGATTACCCCCTGCCTATTCACACACAATCTGCATTAGTTAAACTTAGTCAGTTTGAAAAAATCAAACAAATAAAATAATACGTGGAAGGATAACATGAAGTTAGAGATGAGATGAGATGAGATGAGATGAGATGAGATGAGATGAGATGAGATGAGATGGGGGCCCTGGGAGGAACTGGAGTGAGAAGTAAGGGGTAAACATGATCAAGATATACTGGACAGAACCGTGGCTAATTTTGAACTTGAGACATTTATTTATTTCCCTGATGTATTTGTTTTGAGTTTGTTGTATATTCTGGATATTAACCACCTCTCAGGTATACAGCTGGCAGTGATTTTCTTCCACTGTGAGCTTCCTCTTTACTCAATTTATTGTTTACTATGCTGTACAGAAATTGGTTTTAGTTTTCTAAAGTCCCATTTGTCCAATGGCTATGAAGGTGTTTCCAGAAATGTTTAACTTGAGGTAGGGAAGATTCATTACTCTCTGAGCTGGGGTTCTAGCCTGAAAAAGGGAGAAAGAGAATGCTGTACCAGAATTCATAGCTCCCTACTTGCTTATTGTGGATACACTGTGACAAGATGCCTACGTACCACTCCTACTGTCAAGATCTCTCCAAAACAAACTGGATTCTGTCAAATGTAAACTAAAACAAATAATTCTAGTAAATGATTATGGGATTAATGGAAGAATTGTTTCCTCTTAATCAATTGCTTTTATATGTGAATTCATAACATACATGATAATAGTATAAATCTTAGGGGTAACCACTTATTAAATATTATTGATCAGAAGATAGTTTCTGTTCTAGCTCTAAGCAAATCAAAGATGTATAAAATAGTTTATTGAACCATGACATAGGAAATTACTCAGAAAAGACCTCAAGAAAGAAAATATAAACAAGTTGTAGAGACTCCAAAGCAGGGACTGTATATGACAAATTATGCACTATTCATTAATGGGTTAACAGGAAAAGTAATAGCTCAAAGTCAGAAAACACAAGTTCAGGTCCTACCTCACCTGCTCACCATCTGAATAACTTTAATATTCCTTTGAGCTTCAGATTTTCATAGTGTGAAGTTGGGTGAATTTCAAATTACTTTTCCATTGAAATTTTCTAGGTTTACTTAATGACTCTAATATACAGGAAAAATGACAATACTCAAATGTAGAACACCTGAAATTCTGTCACCTGGGGCTTCCAAAATGTCATTTTTCTTTAGATTAAAATCTACCATTTACTATCAGTATATCTTTGGGCAGATTAATGAAGCTCTATGAGTCTCAAACTTTTTAGCTCTAAAACAAAGACAGCAATGGTGGCTCCCTAGTACAATTATTGTCAAGAATAATCAAAAGTTTTCACCATTGTATGTGGTTCATAACAATTAATCAAGAAGCATTAAATACAACTATTATGGCAATTACACTTGTGGAAAACTAAGAAAAGCATAGAAGAAAAACAACAATTTGTACCCAAGAATAGATGATTTAGATGCAAGGTTAAGAAGTCTGCATGCCCAACACCCAGGCCGCTGGCCTTGAACTCTCAAGCACAATCCTGCCCCAGCCTCCCAAGCTACTGGGACTGGGATTGCAAGCTGGTACAGAGACAGAGACAGACAGATAGATGGATAAATAAGAACCAAAGTGATAACATATGATAGAATTCTCCCTCAGTATCCTTGGAACATTAGTTCCAGGCTCCCTCTATGTTTCGAAATCCAAGGATGTTCAAGTCCTTTACATAAAATTGCGTAATATGTGCATATATCTTTCATGAATTTTGTATGTTTTAAATCATCTACTTATAATACCTAGAGCAATGTAAGTACCACATAAGTAGTTGTTACAATATTAAAAATAATGACAAGAAATATTCTGTACATATTCAGTACAGATTAATGTTCTAAAATATATTTGCCTATCACTAACTGAATTGGTATGTCTTGAACTTCTCAACTTAAATTACTATTCTTCATAAGTTATACCTTATATCTTTTTACCTCTTTCCCTCCCTTCTTTCTCTGTGTTTTCCTGCCTTTTCAAATCAGTGGCCTCACATTATTTAGCAGGAAAAATTTCCAATATAAGACTTCAGGTCTGTGCTGCATTACAAACAATCCCTAAATATCTTATTTTTCCAAGATTTTATACAATATTTCTGTTTCTATTCATTTTCAAGGAATTAGGAAATTTATACTCCAGGAAAATTCCTGAGACAAAAACACTTAGACCACTGTAAATTACCTTTTAAAAAGAAATTCCAATCCACTTTTGTATTATTTCATGTCACCACAGGGGTTATATAGGTTAATATTTTCCCAGCCTCCCTTGCAACTAAAGCAAGCCATGGAATCCAGTAGTCCACTATGAAATTTAATAGGCCTTCGTATAGTTGAACATAAATTTTTTTTCTGATTTTTAAAAAATAGTCACTCATCTCATCCTCAGTTTTCCTCATTCTTTTCCACTTTATTATAGGCATGCTGTGTAGAGATACATTAACTATGTTTTGGTCACAAAGGACCCAAAATTCTCACAGAAAACATAAACATCATCACCAACTCTTGGATTCTGACTTCTTGCTCTGTGATTAAAAGTAAGACTTCAGGATTGAAGAGATAGCTCAGTGGTTAAAAGCATTGGGTACTCTTTCAAATGACCTGGGTTCAACTGGCAGAATCCACATGGAAGCTCACTGGAGTCTGTAACTCAAGTTCTAGTGGGTTCAATGCCCTCTTCTCGCATGTGAGAACTACAGGCACATATGCTGTGCACAGATATCCATCCAAGCAAACTACTCATACACATAAAAAATAAAAATTCATTAATTAATTAATTGATTAAATAAGAATTCTTTCAGTCCTCTGAAAAAAAATGTCTTCAAGTTCTAGTGGGTTCAATGCCCTCTTCTGGCATGTGAGAACTACAGGCACATATGCTGTGCACAGATATCCATCCAAGCAAACTACTCATACACATAAAAAATAAAAATTCATTAATTAATTAATTGATTAAAATAAGAATTCTTTCAGTCCTCTGAAAAAAAATGTCTTCAAGTTCTAGTGGGTTCAATGCCCTCTTCTGGCATGTGAGAACTACAGGCACATATGCTGTGCACAGATATCCATCCAAGCAAAATATTCATACACATAAAAAATAAAAATTCATTAATTAATTAATTGATTAAAATAAGAATTCTTTCAGTCCTCTGAAAAAAAATGTCTTCAAGTTCTAGTGGGTTCAATGTCCTCTTCTGGTATGTGAGAACTACAGGCACATATGCTGTGCACAGATATCCATCCAAGCAAACTACTCATACACATAAAAAATAAAAATTCATTAATTAATTAATTGATTAAAATAAGAATTCTTTCAGTCCTCTGAAAAAAAATGTCTTCAAGTTCTAGTGGGTTCAATGCCCTCTTCTGGCATGTGAGAACTACAGGCACATATGCTGTGCACAGATATCCATCCAAGCAAACTACTCATACACATAAAAAATAAAAATTCATTAATTAATTAATTGATTAAAATAAGAATTCTTTCAGTCCTCTGAAAAAAAATGTCTTCAAGTTCTAGTGGGTTCAATGCCCTCTTCTGGCATGTGAGAACTACAGGCACATATGCTGTGCACAGATATCCATCCAAGCAAAATATTCATACACATAAAAAATAAAAATTCATTAATTAATTAATTGATTAAATAAGAATCTTTCAGTCCTCTGAAAAAAAATGTCTTCAAGTTCTAGGGTTCAATGTCCTCTCTGGTATGTGAGAACTACAGGCACATATGCTGTGCACAGATATCCATCCAAAAAACTACTCATACACATTAAAAATAAAAATTCATTAATTAATTAATTGATTAAAATAAGAATTCTTTCAGTCCTCTGAAAAAAAAGTCTTCAAAAATTTAAAAATGTGTTTCTTTACATTTTTGATATGCTGTGGCTTGCACACAAATAAGATTCTACTCAATGTGAGCAGAGTGTTACATATAAGAGGTAGAGTGTAAAAGTAATTTTTATTTGCCTGATTTAATTGTTGTCTCAGAGGCTTATTTCTGAATAAGCTCACCCTTTCTAGTCTCTTTCTGAACTCTGGCTGGCTGATTCCACTCAGCTGCTCTGGACAAACTCCTCTCCAAGCTGATTGATCAATCTGACTTCTCTTGACTTCTCACTGAATTGTTTTGCTTGTCCTCTAACTCTAGCAATCTGTTCTAATCTTCTGGCTCCTTCTCATTCTCTGGGTTTTTCTGTCTTCACCTGTGTCTAGCATATTCTCTCTGCAACCTGTCTCTGTAAAACTGCTCCTGTAAAAACTGCCTCTGAACTCCACAAAACTGAACTGCCACCAATTCCACTCTATGCATTGCCTATGAACTTATTAATTCAACTAAATGATTGCCTGAAACTCAGATCTGCCTGCATCTGTCTCCTGAGTGCTGGGATTAAAGGTTTGTAACACTATGCCTAGACCTAAGCTTTTCTTACTTGAAACTTGATTATTACCAGGCTGGCCTTGAACCAGACATCTGTTTTCTTCTGTCTCTGGGGATTAAAGACATGTCTATATTCCAGCTAGATCACACAAACATAGGCATGGATCCTTGCTAGAGCAGCCATGTTGCTGGATTAAAATTCCTCTAGAGTAGAACCTACTAGGAGATCTTTGGGTTAATTGGAGGCATATCCACTAAAGAAATTAAAAGATCCCATTATTCAAAGCCATTTTGTCTTATGACTTGATTCCTTTATCATATGTACACACACCACACACACACACCCACACACACACATATTTGCTTGTTTGCAAGCCACAGTATATCAAAAGTTTAAAGAAACACAATTTTAATTTTTGAAGACATTTTTTCCAGAGGACTGAAAAATTCCTATTTTAATTAATATATATATATTCCTGCCATTATGATACCACTTGTCAGCAAAACCAAATTAGTAATTGTATTGTGCCATTGAAACTCCAAGATGAAGGTCTAAATAAGGTTCTTTGTCTTTTAAAACTGCCCAGATTTATTTTGTTATAGTATTATGGAACAATTAATGTAACACACTATTTTGAACTGGAATTACAAACATTTCACATATGCATTCTATCCACAGAAATGTGTACCTTGCCCTATTATGAATATCAAACACCAAAGCAGCACATTTCTTATAATTAGTGAACTTACATTGACACATAATCACTATCATTCCAAGTTTGTAGATTGCATTACAGTTCTCTTTCTTAATATTGTACAGTATAGTTGGACAAATGTATACTAATGTATAGACACCATGGCAGTATCACACATGTAATTTAACAGCTCTATGCTCCCTCTATTTTTTTAATTTTTAAAATGTTCTTGCTGAGTGCTCACTCTTAAAAACACTGCATTATCATAAGCAAATATGGTTATTCACAGTTCTTTAGAGGAGCTGTGTGCTTTCCTCCTTCTGCATATTTACTTCTGCTTTTCCCTCTGCAATTTGTTCAAGAGATAAAAAGACTTCAATTTTTTTCTTTATATGCTATGGAAACATTTTTCTTCCTCCTCATTCTTCTTTGCTTTGGAAGGTCAACAGTAAAAGTAGCAGCTTTCGAAGTCTGAATATCTCTGCCAGGCATTGTGAACACATTCCTACAGGCTTGAAGGTCTTTGAATAATTATGAAATCCTTTCTCTTTTAAAATTCAAGTATTCCTGATAGGAGAGTCCATATAATGGCTAATATTCATTCCAGTTCTGACATTCTACAATTTTATAATTTTAGGGAGTTATGTGCTCCTCATCTGCCTTTCACAGTATCATTACTGTTTTATAAACCTTAGCTTTGAGATGGTGAACTCCTCACCTTACTTTTTAAAAATATTCAGCATTAAGAGAGTAATTCTGTTTTCTAATAGTTTCTTTTTCATATAAAAAGCTTTAGTGAAAGGCTTACTTAATAAAAATTCAAAATGTAATAACATTCAGATTTTGTGATCCTTGATTTTTAAAAAAAGGTTATAGAAATTCTAATGAAAATAATCACTTTAACAACCTGCAGCAACACCCCCCCCAGTTGAAAGAATTTTTATCGAATGAACTACTATTTTCATTAGTATTCATGAAACCTTTGTGGAAAAGAGTGGCCTAAAGGATGGTTTCACTGGCAATTTTGGTATTCTAAAGGAACAGTGAATTGCGAGGCAATTTTCTGTCTGCATATGTCTGTCTGCCTGCCTATTTCTTTCTCTTGCTTTCTCTAAACTGCTCTTATAAATAGCTCCTCAAACTATATTCATATGCAACTGAATAAGCCCCACAGACAATAACCAAATCAATGAAAATACTATATATTGTTAAAACTGTAGGATGTTTCTGGAGACTAATTTAAAATCAAGAAAAAATAAATTATATACTAAATTTTACTTCATGAAATTCTAGCACTGTCTATTCAGTAATTTACTACTATGAAATATAGGCATGTAAAATTTAGTTCCATGTTAATTTTACTTTGTTTTTTGTTAAGATCGTTTATTAAACATAATTATATCATTATCATGAGTGTCATTTTCTCCAGATTCATAAAATTTTATTATTATTATTAATTAACAAGCTTAGTAAAATTTTATATACAATTACTCAAAACCAGCAAAATAATAGATGTGTTTTTCTCTTCCTGCATGAAAATGTTAGCTAACGTTCCTTCTGGGGTCTGGAGAAATGAGCCTTTCCTCTTCATAACTCATTCTCCCTTTCTCTCCCCATCTTATGTCTATTTTACATCATATATCTGGGTAATAGAGAGACTAGCATGACTCACAAATACCAAAACAGTTGAAACAACAGGCTCATCATTGGGAAGCAACAAATAGGCTATGTGTTGTCTATGTGCTCTATACCAAGAGCAATCTCTGACAACCATCTTTCAGTATCTCAAGTAGTAACTTCATTCAGATAAAAGGCTATAAAAATCTTTTCTAAATTCAGAAGGAAGTGAAAGGAAGTATTTCTGAACTAAGACAAATTCTTCTTAGAAACAGCTAACATGTGTAACCATACAGTGCTTCATGTATATTTTTACACAGAAAAAAAAAAGATATTCCCATCCAATTTTCAAAACCTAAGAAGAAAATCTCAAAAATGGAAGGGAAAACATTTTATTCACAAATTACAGAATAAACAGATACCCATATGTAACACATCAATGTGAAATAATCAATTCTCTAGGCATCTAGTTACCCTGTGAGAATATCCCTTGTTATTTAACAGTCTTTTTAGTCATTCTATTGTTGTGGTTTGGTCTTTTGCTGTGTATTGTAATGCTAATACTGGCCCCCAAGATCTGGTTGCTACAGGGACAAGAGAATCCTCACACCAGGTGATGCCATGTGACCTTGCTCCTTAATTTAAAACTATTGGTTGAATAAAGATGCTGACAGCCTATAGCTGGGCAATAGAGAGAGAGATAGGAGGGGCTTTGGTGCCTAGGCTTGGGGTCAGGAGGAGAGTAGAGATGACATGGAGAGAGGAGAAAATGCTGTGAGGTAGGTGAATCATAAAAACGTGACCATTAAGGTTGGCTACTTGGAGTTAAGTGCAGCCCAGATGTAAAATGGCAAGTTATACCTCAGGTTATTGATAGGGAAGTATATACTAATAGCTTAGAGGGTAGATATCTATCCAGCTCTAGTGCTTTAAAGTCTTATTAAATATATAAAATTTGTGTGTCTTTTGTCTGGGAACTGGATAATGAAAGGCAGTGAAGAGACTTTTTGATAGAGGTTAAATATTTAATACAACATTTCATAACTGTCCTCTTCTATCCAGTGGGAGAGATTTGTAAGAGTGTGACTGGGAGGAGAAGAGGGACATAGTAGAGGGCAATCAGGATGTAAAGAGAATAAATGAATGAATGAATGAATGAATAAATAAATAAATAAATAAATAAATAAAAGCATTTTTAAAATCCTCAGTCACAGTCACAAACCAATTAATATCATTGCTATGAATTACTGTTTTTATTGTTTGTATTGTAATACAAACAAATCCAACTGTCAGGTGTTGTTAATTCTGTTTTGTTTTGTTTTGAAACAGGATTTCTCTGTGTAGCCCTGGCTGTCCTGGAACTCACTCTGTAGACCAGGCTGGCCTTGAATTCAGAAATCTGCCTGCTTCTGCCTCCCAGGTGCTCAGATTAAAGGCGTGCACCACCACTGCTGGGCAGTTAATTCTGATACTCAGGAAGTTCTCATTGCTGTAACAGTTTTTTTCCTTTTAAAGAAGAAAATTATCTCTGTTGTATTTTGTAATCTTAGCAAAAAACTGTTGGCACGTGTAAGTATGGTCTACATTTTTATTAGGATGACATATTTTTAGAAGTACTTTAGTCGAATGCTCAGTTTTTTAATTGGAAAAGTAAAAAGTTACCTTAAAAGTATTATATTTCCCTCTAAATTATGTCTTGAAAAACTTAATTTTTCTTTGTAATCCCAGAACCACTTAACATGATAAAAATAAACATTTGTATTCATTATTTTATATGTGTTATAAGAATTTGGCCCATTTTCTAGTATGGCAGATTTTAGAGGTGAAGTGAACTTAAAGACATATACATACATATACACATACACATATACATTTTAGAATGCAATTGTGTGACTGTGGGATTGTTTTCACTTCCAAGTGTCTACTGCAAACTTAACTCACAGATTTATTCTTCTTTGAAATATACAAAGTTATTATCAGAACACTGCTGTGGTTTCTCACATAAAAAACCCCTGCAGCTTGATGTTTTCTTCACATTTTACACTTCTATTTTCACATTCCTATAATCCAGACATGCTCAAACATGTGTGCGTTCCACTGTTTACATTGCTTTGTTTGAAGTTTACTGTCCTTGGTGTAAGGAAAATATTTGACTCCCAATTATACCAAATGATTCCAAAACTTGACTTTAGCTTTATTCTCATTGTTTCTTTCACTTAAGTAGACTAGACAGCAGCTATTTATTCTGAGATTTAGTTTTTTCCACCTACTCCTTGAAAATATCATTAACTCTGTATTTTCCATAAGATGTTTCTTCTCTGTATTCCCAAAACAGTGTGTAAATGCTACACATTTGCATCTATGGGATCTAATCACAGGAGAAATCTCATTTTTGTCATCTTTGTATTCCTGATACCTGATAGGTATTCAACAAAATTACATGGAATTAAAATATTTTTTTCTTTAGCAAAAGACAAATAATTCTTCTGATACACAATATATAATAACACTTATGAAGTAAATAACAGCTTAGGGTTCTTTATAGTCCTTACAAAGAAAGGTATGTTTATTCACCTATTTTCCATTTCTAAATAGAGATATCATTTACAACTTATAAGCCTCCAATTATGATATGAACTCATGTTGATGACTAGTAGAATTTGACAGCGACATCCTAAGGGACTTTTGGAAGATGTTACAAGGAAATTAAATCTTTGTAGTCCATTCAAATGTAGGTTAAATCATCAGTATACTCTTTTGGGACTGTAACAATGTCCCATTTCATCAAACAAGCTCTAATTAAGAATAATGTTTACTTCAAATTCAGTTATTATCCTCATTATTCTTTTAGTACCTGGCACAAAACATCATTGTTTCCTTAATTCTTTACTCCTTCAGTCAGGCCTTCCCATGGAAGTACCCATAGCAACTTCAGTTTGCAGCACAACATGTTCTCTCTTTAACTAATTGACAATAGTGGCTCTAGCCAAAGACCCATCAGTAAAATTAATGCCACAAGAATTTTACTCAGATTATCTATCAAGTGTTTTCATCTATTTAAGCTGCTATAACAAAATGCTTTGGAGTCTGTAGCTTACATATGAAAGCAATGCATTTCTCACAGTTCCACAGGCTAGGAATTCAGAAATAGTATCTTTTTCCATATTTATTTCTGATAATTACATACAAGAATAGAATATATTCTGCTCATTGTTACCATCACCTTCTCTTATCCTTCCTCCTCCACTTTTGCTGGTTCCCATCTTCTTCCCTACTGTTCTTCTTCCCAGCCTCATGTCTATTTTATCCCTTTTTATGTGTTCAAGTCTTGTGCAGGTAATTGTAATACTTACTGTGTGCCCATTGTAATAGCTACAGAACATTCACAGCATTCCTCCCATCTTTACATCTTTACATGCTTTGCATCCTCTAATCCATGATGATATTCCTTTGGCCTTGGAGGAGTGATGTACATATACATGTACATATACATATGCATATCAAAAACATAAAATAAAAATGAAAAATCTTTTGAGAAGAAAATCTATGAGATAATCGATTCTTTGAGAAGATCGAAATTCTTGGGAACCAATAATCAATACTAAACAGTAAGTGGAAGGTTGTTGGCAGGAATGTAGGTGGTCTTAAATCACTCACACTGGAAGGTCTGCACCCAACATGAGTCCTTCCCATCCTATATATTTCTAACCCTTCCCCAAGGCCACATGCAATTAGGACAGAATTACATACACCTGTTTGGGAGTATCAACAGTCAACAGGAATAGCTATGGTGATCTTTTGCAAGTGGGCAGATCTGAGCTCATAAATTGGTGGCAGTTTAGCTTGGAAGATACTCCTTTCCTGTACAACATGTAGACACAAAATCCCACTCCTATCTGAGCAGCTATTAGCATTTGATAGCTGAGAGATATATTTTACATGCTTAATGTCCCTTAGCAACCACGTAATAACAAATTAAAACTACTTGGAAGTTCCATCTCACTGTAGCCAGAATAACTATAAAAAATCTGATAACAAATATTGGTGAAAATGTGAGGAGAGAAGTATCAACATATCTGCTGGCACAAATATAAATGGTACAACCACTATGTAAAACAGTGTGAAAAGACATCATAAAACTAATAATAGTACTGATGTGTAAAGAATACATATCAGCACAAACAAAGGTTCTTAGACATCTATAAATATTCTATACTTATTCCTCCATTATTTACTATAGCCCAACAAGTTTAGATGCCTATCAATATGCACACACACACACACACACACATATTCATGCCATTTGCAGAAAAATCTGTGTGACTAGAGATTATCATAGGAAACAATCTTGACTCAAAATGACAAACATCCTCCATTCCTCTTGCTCTCTATGTCTCTCTGTCTCTGTTTCTATCTCTGTCTCTATTTGTGTCTCTGTCTTTCTGTCTGTTTCTCTGTCTTTCTATGTCTCTGTCTCCATATTTCTGTCTCTCTCTCTCTCTCTCTCTCTCTCTCTCTCTCTCTCTCTCTGTCTCTCTGTCTCTCTCTGCCTCTCTCTGTCTCTCTCTGCTTCTCTCTCTCTCTCTGTCTCTCTCTGCCTCTCTCTCTCTCTCTCTCTCTCTCTCTCTCTCTCTCTCTCTCTCTCTCTGTGTGGTGTGTGTGTGTGTGTGTGTGTGTGTGTGTGTGTGTGTGAGTATGTGTATGTGTGTGCATGTGTATTTGTGGGAGATCTGTGAAAAAGAGTCCACAAGGACCAGAACATTAGTAAGGAAATGGAATGTGAACAAGTTACAGTGACATGTAATGACGTTATAATGAAACCCATCATTTTGCACACTATCAAAAACCAATGTATTGAAAATCAATCATCCTAAGCATAAAGAAATTTTAAGATTAAAAAAAGTTAAAATGCAGGACATTTTTGAAATGGGCAAAGATTAAATAGACATCTTAATAAAATAATACTCAGACAACAAGTAAACTCATAAAATAGGTTCCACTTCATATCGGCAGAGCAATACAAGTTAAAATAATCATAAGATTAAAGAGTATAGCTATTATAATGGCAAAATGCAAAACACAGACCCAAAACACTGACAAGACCTCTCATTGAAAATGCAAATTCAAAATGCTGCTGCTTCAGTTGGAGGATTAAAACCAGAGAGATGGATCACTGAAAATTGGGAGTGGGAGTGGGTATAAAAATGAGTATATCTAATATTTTAATAATTGTGTGTCAGTTTTTTCAGACTTCTATTACAAAACTACATTATACTGATAGTTTATATATGACAAAAATGTACTGTTCAGAGTTTTAGAAGCTGGGAAGGCTAATATCAAGACACTAATGAATTAATGTCTGATGATGACATGCTCTCTGATTTTGTATCATGCCATTTTGTTCTGTTTGTTTCATCTTTCTTCCTCCTCCTTCTCCTCTTCCTGCTCCTCCCCCTCCTCCTTTTCCTTGTTCTTCTCCTCCTTCTTCTTCTTTCTCCTCCTTTGTTCAGGTTCCTGGGAAGTTAGACATAAGACCTCGGTTTGATTCTGAACACCCACATGACAGTTCTCACCTATCTATAACTCCAGTCCGAGAGGATCTGATTCCCTCTGCTGATCTCTCTGGGCAATATGGGCACCACATGGTGCACAGAAGAAATGCATGCTGTTAAAATACCTATATACATAAAATAAATATTTTTTTTAAAGGACAGGTTTCATTTAGGTATAGAAACTCACCTAAAATCATTCTACCCTACTCTGATGAATAAAAACTCACCAAGCCATATCAAAAACAAGATGGAAAAAACAGTGGTATTATTATTATTATTGACTCACTGGATATATAAATGTTCCAGATAAAGATTTTCCCGAAGTAAAACATTTAGAAACAGAATTTCTGTCTGCTTCCTAATGGCTTTTAATCATGGAAATGTAGCTTGTTTGTTTTTTTTTTTAAAAAAAAAAAAAGAAAGAAAAGAAAGAAAGAAAAAGAAAAGAAAGAAAGAAAAGAAATTACCTATAATCCCAGCCTAAGGAGACTGAAGCAGGAGGATTACAAGATTGAGACCAGTCTGGACTACATAATGAGGCTCTGTCTAAAATTAAAACAAAACAGCGTTATCCAATGTTCTACATTCTACATTCCTGGCAAATTTCCTTCATCTTGAATGATCATAGAATTCATCTGTGTTTAGCTTTTACTCTCTCTACTTAAACAAAGGTGATATTTTATGACTTGTTTCAGTGCTAACACCAGTCAGTTTTTTCATTCTGGAGTGTAGTATAGTTACTGGAATGCAACAGCTTCTTCAGTAACCAGCAGCAGAACAAGCAGTTATTGAGTGAATTCATCATTAAAATCTTTATGTCATGGTAACATATTTTTTTTTATTCAAGAACAAACCATGAAGCTTTGTTTACTATAGAATGAGGGTAATACATAAATAATACAAGTTTGTGATTCAAGGGAGATTGAAAAGTAATTGATATAATGAATTTATCTTGGCTTAGATTTGGTCCCTACTCCAGGGTTCTATGATTTGGAAACTTCATCCACATTTTGAACATTTTTAAAAAGTTTGATGAGTTTCTAAATAGTATGACATAGTGGAAAGTTATCAGGTTACTAAGGGTATTGGCTTTAGAAGTGAATAAGGTACTTTTGTGGAAATCTACCTCTTGTGACCTGGTTGCTCTAAAAGAGCAAGACTTGACTCTCCCAAATTTCTAGTCTCATAAAGCAATCTCTCCCTCTCACATGCACTTCTTCTTCATGGTGCCATCTGTCATGAAGACTCTATCAAACGCTATTCAATGCCTTAGCCTTACCCTTGAATCTCCAAAACTGTGAGCCAAGCAAACTTAGTAACCTATATGCAGACATTTTGTTATAGAAAGAAGAATCAGACATATAGAAACCAGAATAGAGAGCATTCATAGGCTTCACCAGAACTTATAGATGTATATTTCAACTCAATTATAACTAGAAGTTTCAAAATAACTAAAAAAATCAAATTTAACATTTATAACATTACTACATAACAACACACCTTAAATTCTATCTCATCTGTTATTCCAAACTTAGGATTTTGCCTTCTTAGTCTGTAAAATGAAAATAATATCTGGTCTTTCTCCATTTTAAGATTGGGAAAAGCTACATATGTTAACATATGGGGCTGTTAAACACTCTGTGAAGTGATTTTCCCTCAAGCTACCACACACCCACAGATACTGGTTTAAGGTTCATGCTCCCTCTTACATCTCAAACAAATCTCAAACAAATCATTTATTTCATGCTAGTATAATGTTTTGTTGTTTTAAAGATGTCTAGAGCTGTACTCTTAACTCCCTGCCACTCTGATTCCTGTCTATCCCCAAAATTCTTATTCTTATACCTACGCAAGAAGAAGTGAAAAACCACACATAAAAAACTTTAAATGAAATGAATCCATCAACCTATTGGCATAGTTTTTATAGCAATAACTTTTGTCCCTGGATAACAGCCTCTTCTCACCATACATGAGGTTGTTTGGACCAATATCACTTAGCTTCACCTAATGTCTCCTGAACTGATCCTGCTTAAACAAGAATTAATAATATATTTTCCACTCATGAATTCATCCAAATCATCTTTGTCCTGATCATATGCTAAATTTCACATAATGTGGCTTTTGTCTTTCATTAAGATATAAACTACTTTCAGCCTGATTTTAAAATCTGTGTTGCCTGATGAGAAATATTTAAAAACTTCCATCACCTTATGTTTATTCAACAAAATAGTTTAATTTGTTGATAATTGCAACATATTGTTTCAAAGTATTATTGATGAAGTTCTTCCTCTAGCCTTCCATTGAGCACCTCACATGCTTTTCAAGAACTTCTCTCAACTATTCACCTCCACACACTTAGAGATATCTCTGAAAAGTGATATGCACATTGCATAATGTGAAACAAGAATGATTAAATATGTGATTTAAAAACATGATTCAAGACTTGCTGTCTGGGCCCAGGCACGGAACAGATCCCGGGCGGCCAGCTCTGCACTGAACCCCACAAAACCTAACAGAAGTGGGGCACCCCGGAGCTCTAATCCAGGCAGTATCTCAGGTAAGGAGACAGCAACACCCACCCCAAACAGGGAGTAACTGGGACCCACTAGGACCACTGGGACCGGGGGATTTCACTCCCCGGCCCAGAGCACCGGCTCCTTCCGGTCTGGGCCCCAGCATGCAGCAGATCCCAGGCACCAAGTCTGCACCCAATCTCACAGAACCCAGAGGAAGTATGGCTCCCAGGAGCTCTAACACTAGCAGCTTCTTAAGCAAGGAGGCAGCAACACTTACACCAAACAAGGAGTAACCAGGACCCACAGGGATCCAGGAACTCACTCCTGGCCCAGAGCACTGGTTCCTTCCTGTCTGGGCCAAGCACTGAGCAGATCTTGGGCCTCAGCTCTAATCTCAGCAGCAACACCCAACCTAAACAGTTCTGACACAACAAGAGAATAGGAAAGACAGGCTCCAGTCAGAGACAGCACAGGTAGCACCAAGTAGATCCAGATGGCAAAAGGCAAGCACAGGAACATAAGGGCCAGCAACCCAGGCACTTGACAGCATCAGAACCTAGTTCTCCCACATTAGAAAGTCCTGAACTCCCCATATCACCAGGAAAACAAGACTCAGATCTAAAATCACTCTAATGATGATGATAGAGGACTTAAGAAGGACATAAATAACACTCTCAAAGAATTCGAAGAGAACACAGGTAAACAGGTAGAAGCCCTTAAAGAGAAGACAGAAAAATCCCTTAAAGAATGACAAGAGAACACAACCAAACCAGTGAAAGAATTGAACAAAACCATCCAGGACATAAAAATGGAAGTAGTAGAAACAATAAAGAAATCACAAAGGGAGGACTACTCTGGAGATAGAAAACCTAAGAAAGAAATCAGGAGTCACAGACACAAGCATCACCAACAGAATACAAGAGATAGAAGAGAGAATCTCTCGCGACACCATGAGGAAAGCAACAATCCCAACCAACCAGAGCCCCCAGGGTCTAAACCACCAGCCTGGAGCACTTAGGGAGGGACCCATGGCTCCAGCTATATATGCAAGGGAGCTATATATAAGTGGGAGAAGAGCTCCTTGGTCCCATGAAGGCTGGACGTCATGGGGTGGGGGGGATACTCGAGGGTGGGGAGGTGAAGTTTCAGGGAGGGTGGGTGGGGGTACACCAACGTGGAGGCAGGAGGAGGGGGGAAGGGATAGTGAGTTCCTGGGAGGGAGGGGGGAAACGGGGTAAGGAGAGAACATCTGAAATGTAAAAAAATTTTCCAATAAAAAATTTCCAATAAAAAAAAAAAAAAAAAAAGAAGAGAGAATCTCAGGTGCAGAAGATACCATAGAAAATATTGACACACTGTCAAGGAAAATGCAAAATGCAAAAAGCTCTTAACACAAAACATCCAGGAAATCCAGGACACAATGAGAAGACCAAACCTAAGTATAATAGGTATAGATAAGAGTGAAGATTCTCAACTTATAGAGCCAATAAATATCTTCAACAAAATCATAGAAGAAAACTTCCCTAACCTAAGGAACAAGATGCCCATAATCATACAAGAAGCCTACAGAACACCAAATAGACTAGACCAGAAAGAAATACCTCCCATCACATAATAATCAAAACACCAAATGCACAAAACAAAGAAAGAATTTTAAAAGCAGTAAGGGAAAAAGGCCAAGTAACAATAAAGGCAGACCTATCAGAATTACACCAGACTTCTCACCAGAGACTATAAAACCAAGAAGATCCTGGACAGATGTCATACAGACCCTAAGAGAACACAAATACCAACCCAGGCTACTATACCCAGGAAAACTCTCAATTACCATAGATGGAGAAACCAAGATATTCCATGACAAAACCAAATTTACATAATATCTTTCCACAAACCCAGCACTACAAAGGATAATAGCAGGAAAGCTCCAATACAAGGAGGGAAATTATATCCTAGAACAGAGCAAGAAAGTAATCCTCTTCCAACAAACCAAAAGAAGATAGCCACAAACAATGCCTCCACTTTTAGCAAAAATAACAGGAAGCAACAATCACTGTTCCTTAATATCTCTTAACATCAATGAACTCAATTCTCCAATAAAAAGACATAGGCTAATGGACTGAATACATAAATAGGACCCAGCATTTTGCTGCATACAGGAAACCCACCTCAGTGACAAGGACAGACACTACCTTAGAGTTAAACGCTGGAAAACAATTCTTCAAGCAAATGGTCCTAAGAAACAAGCTGGAGTAGCCATTCTAAAACCTCCAGCCGAGAACACAAAGGGAGGGACTCATGGCTCCACCTGTATAAGTAGTTGAGGGTGCCTTGTCAAGCACCAGTGGAAGAGGAGGTCCTTGGTGCCTGAAAGTTTGGATTCCCTAGTGTTGGGGAATACTAGATCAGGGAGGCGGAATGGGAGGATGGGGGAGCACACCCTCATAGAAACTCCCAGAATTATATGGATTAGACATGACAGAGGCAGGCCACCAGAAGACTAGATTCCAGAATTCAAACAAAAAATTATCTTGATACTAAAATTTGTTTTGAGAATTGTATATTGCAAAATACACAACCTTGGTGTATCTACTCATCAAGCAAGCTGAGCAGACCTGCTAGAACCTCTGATGTCCTGGAATTTTAGCTGGATGCAGTGAAGACACAGACATCAGAGGCTTATCAATTTACTCTTCCCCCTGCCCCTCTTCCAATATCTCAACGCCTGTAATCAGCTTAAAGAAGTTAAGGAAGAGTCAGCGCCCCTTATTCCCAGGGCTTGGGGACTGAGGTGGTTAATATTGGGCTGTCTTTCTAGGGAAAAGTAGTGGTTTTGTTGGAACAGGGGGGAATAGCTAGGATTTATTGCATAGCCATAACCTATTGGTAGAAATCTGTATAATTGTTATTAAGCTGAAGTTATAATTTCTTAAATGGTACAAAATTTACTTTGATTTCAAACCTAAGGTTTTCATTGGTACGAGTTTCTTATTGATACAGAAGTGAGGCATTGTGCCTATATAACACATTTAGGAATACAAGGCTTAGACCCAGTCCTTCTTTAACATTTTTAACTGATTTGAGATGGTTAGCCAGTGAGTTAAGGGCCTGTAGCAAATTCATGGCTCTGAGTTTATTGTTATGGTATTTTTCTAAATTTTATTTAGAAATAGCTGAGAGGAGTTAACAGACAACAGTCTAGATTGCCTTACATGAATAGTTGGTTTTCAAAACGTCAGAAGTCCACAAAATTGACGTTACAAACATTTCTGTATTAATGTTCATTTTGATTAGAGACCTGTTTGCTCCTGACAGCTTCCCTGTCTTCGATTCTAAGAAGAAATTGAGCATCTTTGGAGTTACTCCATTTGTGGTGAGACAGCCACTTGGCAAAACTTGCCTCTTTTCATATACAGACAAATTACTGTCCAGAAAGGGACACACTTGTGGAATAGTGGACTGATTATATCTGCCAAGACAGAGTAATCAGCCCTTAATAATTCTGCATTACTAGGTCTGTCAAATGATCCTGGGCCAGAAGGCTGAAGATCGGATGCTCCAACATTTTGTAGTATAGCGACTGTCTAGGTGTTCAATGGTCTCTATAAATTGGCTAATGTTTAGAATCTATGCTTTGTGCTTCCCATAATTTAAGTTAATTCAGTCATTCTGGATTTCTGACGGGGTTGAAGACTTATAGTCTCATAGCCAATCCCAGCAATTTATTTTGAGAGAAAAGATTTGAGAGGATGGTTTTCAGCTGACATTCATTCTAAAGCCAAGAAAAAAGCCAGGTTCAGAACTAAGTCTTTTAGTTAGGGGAGATGACAGAGGGTCAGTTTAGTCAACTAAATGATGGACTGGGTATTAGGTCTATCTTGTACCTTACTGATACAAATTGGTATAGTTATGTTCTAATTGTATTTTGATAGAAAAGTTTTATCTTAACAGGAAGGGTGATATATAGGAGGAGCTAAGATGGGTGGAGTAAGGAGAGGAAGTGGAGGAGTAAGGAGAGGAGGAGGAGAAGGAGAGGAGGAGCTAGGAGATGAAAGAGAGAGAGGAGAGAGAGAGAGAGAGAGAGAGAGAGAGAGAGAGAGAGAGGAGAGAGAGGTGAGGTGGGGAACATGGAGGCGGATGTTTAAGTGTCTCCGCCAGTCAAAGAGAGTTGGTATATCTAGGTTGGGTATTGGGTTACACTTCTGATTGTATGAGCATCTTGTTATTGAGCATTACCAAACTTATAAGGCCAATTTTCATACAATATATCTTGATCATACATTCTATCTTTCTCTCACAGATCCTCTCCACCTTCCTACCTACCAGACTCCACAGGATTTCATTCTCTCTTTTTAAAAGCAAACAGGCAAACAAAACACAAACAAGAAACACACACATACACACACAAAGAGAGAGAAAGAGAGAGTCCCACAAAATTAGAAACCAAAATATACAAGCAAAAGATGAATAAGACAAAAATGCTCAAAAAAATAAATATTAGACACAAAGTCTAGAAAAATACCATTGACTTCATTTTGTGTTGGCCATCCATCTATTCCTAGGCATGGGTACAATTAATATACCCAATTGATACTTCATTGGAGAAGACCAATTTTCCCTTTCACACAGGTACCAGTTACAGATAACTTATTGGTTAGGGGTGGGAAGCCATGTTCACATTCTTCTTTCTGTACTGGAACCTCATTTGGCTTGAACTAGTGCAGATCCTGTGCATGTTGCCACAGTCTCTGTGATTTCGTGTGTATATCAGTCTTGTTGTGTATAGAGAACAGAATCTTTGGAGTATTACCTGTGGTTCTTACAGTCTTTCTGCCTCCTTTTCTGATATGTCCCTGAGCCCTGAAGGAAAGTGTGATAAAGGCATCTCATTTAGGACTATGTACATGTAAGTCTCTGTTAGTTCCCATCTAATGAAAGAAGCTTCTATAGTGAGGGTTTATGGGGCACGGGTCTATGGATATAACAAAATTGAGAGGACTGAGTTAGCCAGAGCCAGATTGATTCCGTAACAGGCTGAAAACTGGCAGTTTGGATGAGTAGGCCTAAGTTTCTGTTTCCCAGAAATATGAACCCAGATCCAGGAACGTGTGGTCAACCAACCACAGCCAAGGGCAGCCAATCTGAGGACACCTTGTCATCTGGCCTGAAGTAAGAATAGGTAGCTGGAATAAGTAAGCAACCCTCTGGAAAGTCTCCAGAGCCCAACCAATTATATAATCAGTCAGACCCTAGAGACAGAGCTAACCAATCAAGGTAAAAGAACACTTGCCCTTCCCTGAAATTCTAACAATAAAAATTGGGTCTACAAGTTCATCAGGAATCACCATTCCTGAATGGGGAGACCCCTGGATACAGGAAATTCAGCTAAATAAACCCTCTCTGCTTTGCATAGTATTTGAGTCTGGACTATCATTCCTCAGCAATTCTTGGACCCTAACAAATGTCATTAGGATTCATTTAAAGCAGAACAATAATATGTAATATTTCACTAGGCCTGTGGTATATCCAGTCTCAGTTTCTTGGCCACCCTAACAGTGTCAGACATGGGCTCTATCTGATGGAATGGGCCTTAATTGAATCAGGAGGGGACTGTTTTCTCCCACAATGTTTGTGTACCAGCATATATCATAGACAGATCACCAATATAGGTTGTAGAGTTTTTGACTGAATTGATGATTACCTTTCTCTTCTGGTAGCATGCAAAGACCTTCCAGTACTGTTAATGCTATTCAATTGGAGTGAAGCCTCTAACAGGGCATCAGCTGGACTTCTTCATGTTTGAGGAGATAGATGACTGTTGTCTTCAGCAGTAGGGTCTTACCATCAGTTTGTGGAGAGCAATCAATAGCCTTGAGATATTAAAGAGTTTTCATCGGTCCACTTTGGCCCAAGATTCAACTAGGTTCAATCTATTCTCCCAGTCCTGCTACTGGAGGTTTCACTTGGTAGCATGTCTAGTTAGTGCACTGCATCCTCTAGTATATGGTGACTCCATTTGGATTGGATTTTTTTCATACACACACACACACACACACATATATATATATATATATATATATATGTGTGTGTGTGTGTGTGTGTGCGTGTGTATGAAGTTTCCTCAGTATCAGTTTCCATATGGGCTATAAAATGAACCTTAGTGTTCTCCCTTTCTATCGTATTAACAATTTCTTGAAAAGGAAAGCTATTACCCTCATGACTACAATATTTATAATTAGAATTTTCTTTCCTGTAACCCAGATCTGTGTTGTCTTAGCACATGAATACATTTTAGTGTCTCACACATAAGAATTTATATCTTATTGAAGGGCATGGTAGAAATCTAATACTAGACATAAATCAAGATACAAAAGAAACATAGAGGAATCTATAATTTACTCTTTGGTTAGAGCCTGGAAGTTTCCTAGGAAAGGTAGAAAACTAAGTTGGGTCCTGTGGAATAATTTGTGCAAGGTAAAGCAGAGGAAGGAAATGGAAGTGAGGAAGTGGATGAACAATTCTGATGGATGTACTGGTCTATTCAAAGTCATGAAAACAAAAGTAAGCATGATGGGATGTTTAGGAGGAGATGCCGCGGTTCTACAAGCACTTGGACATGAGTTTTAATCACCAGCACCATGTAGAAAGATTGGCATGGCTGCATAAGCCTTTAACCCCAGCATTGCAGGGCCAGAGACAGGCAGACTGGGGGAATTAGCTTGCCAGTTAACCTAGGCAAAAAGATGTGCTCTTAGCATCCTGTCTTAAGACAACAAGGTAGAAAGCAATAGAGGACAACACTTCTTGTTGTGCTTTGTTCTCCATATTGATAAAAATGGACATGTATACATGTACACACATGTGCATGCACTACACACACATACATACACACATACATACACACATACATACACACACACACACATATACACACACACACCCCAAAGTATACTATATTTTAGGAACTGAAAGTAGATCTGCATAAATGAAAACTGAGATATAATTGATGCCATAATATAGTTAAAATTTATAATTATTTTAAAATTCTCTCCAGTCTTCTTAATGTGCTGTTCAATTGAACTTGCTTAGGTGTATTTTGCATCAGTATTCATTGAAAATATTGTTCTATTATTGTTTTCTTTTTTATAGCAGCTGCTTAAACCTTTAAATCAGTGTATTGAATTAAACAATTAATTGAGAAACATTCTTTCTTTGTATTTGTAGCTTTATGTCACTGTGAAATTCTTCAATTTATTAAATTGTAAAAATAAAAGTGCCCATATGATCAAGGCTTTTCCCTATTTTTTCTTCTATTAGTTTCAGTGTAGCTGGTTTTATGTGGAGGTCCTTGATCCACTTGGAATTGAGCTTTGTACAAGGAGATAAGTATGGATCAATTTGCATTCTTCTACAAGTTGACCTCCAGTTGGACTAGCACCATTTGTTGAAAATGCTGTCTTTTTTCCACTGGATAGTTTGAGCTCCTCTGTCGAAGATCAAGTGACCATAGGTATGGGGGTTCATTTCTGGGTCTTCTATTCTATTCCATTGATCCTCCTGAGTGTCTCTGTTCCAATACCATGCCGTTTTTATCACTATTGCTTTGTAGTACAGCTTGAAGTCGGGGATGGTGATTCCCCCAGAAGTTCTTTTATTGCTGAGTGTAGTTTTCGCTATCCTGGGTTTTTTGTTATTCCAAATGAATTTTAAGATTGCTCTTTCTATCTCTGTAAAGAATTGAGTGGGAATTTTGATAGGGATTGCATTAAATCTGTAGATTGCTTTCGGCAAGATAGCCATTTTTTACTATATTAATCCTTCCGATCCATGAGCATGGGAGATCTTTCCATCTTCTGAGATCTCCTTCGATTTCTTGTATGTATACTCATGAGGGATACTGGACTATAATTTATATATTTTTTGTTGGGTTTACACTTGATTTCACTATTTCAATACTATTTGCTTGGTGAAGGAGCTTATTGTGGTTCTGAATTTTTTTAAATATAACTCAAAAAGTATTGCTTGTTTGAAGGCTCTATAGAATTCTTGTATAAGTATATCTGACCCTTGGTATTTTGCTTGGTTGTTTCTTTCATTTTATTCCGTTTGAATGCTTTTTAAATTTTTTTGATTTGCTGAAAAAAAAATTAAAAATAAAAATTAAAAAAAAATAATAATAAAATAAAAGTGTCATTTATCCCACATTTCTGGAGTTTAAAGTCCAAGTCTGAGCTCGTTGAGTTGGTCTTCTAATGGACAGTAAAGAAAGGCTGACTTATGTGGACAGCAAAAGGCTTGCCACATGACCCAGGATGGAAAATAAGAGAATGGCTGGGTCTCCCAACTCCTGTCTAAAGGCATAGCTCCAGTGATCTAAGAACCTACCACAGGGCTCCATCTCCCTTACATGGATCATCCCCTAAAAGTACAATGCTGATAATAGAGCCTTTTAAAAATAGATTCATCATGGACGTAGCCATATTCAAAGCATAGTTTTCTTAAACATTTGGAAGGTTTTATTTAAAATTAGTGGTAATTCCTCTTTAAATTCTTGGTAGAAATAATCAGTTAAAGTACTCCATCCTGGGTGCACTTTCTTCACGAGTTTTGGGTTACTGGGTCCATTCTGTTGCTCTAATGAAATAGTCTGACCAGAAGTCACTTTGTAAGAGAATGGCTTTATTTGTCTTACACTTCCAGGATACAGTTCATCATTGAAGAAACTCAGGGCAGGAACACAGGGCAACATCTAAAGCCAGGAATATGGAGGAACATTGCATGCTAGCATGTTCAATTCAGTCACTCATGTTTAGCAAAGATGACCTAGGCAACGTATCAGTGGTAGTCTTCTTCTCAGAAGATTCAGGCTGTGTCAAGTTAACAATGAGAGGTAACTAGGGCATTGACCCAATATTTCTGATAACTATAAGTATGGTTATAATTTCTACTTCACAGTTTGGCCATAGTGGATTTTGTTTGTGGATATTTGTCATTCTCACTTAGATTACTGAATTCAATGACATATAAACCTTAAGAGTATTGTGTTATGATCTTTTTTCCAATCAAATAAATTGTAATAGTTCCTTAGCCAGACTGACTAAAAAAGAAAAAGGAATCAATTACTTAAAATAATTTATTATTTTAGGGATGATGAGAATAAGATGTCTCAGGCAGTACAAATTTTTGTTCTGCAAGAATGAAAATCTGTGTCCAGATCCCCAGAACCCACAAAAAAGCCAATTATGGCAGCACACCCACCTGTAGCTCCTGCCTAGGGAAGTGAGGAGAGACTCACTGGCAAATCTGTATAGACAAAACAGTGAACTCCAGACTATGTGAGAGACACTTCCTGAAAACACAAGATAGAGTAGTGATTAAGACAATTATGCCCCTGCCCTCCACACATACATGCACACAAACTTGTACATGAATGTTGTAACACACACACACACAGAGATTGTAAGTTGTTTTTTTTTTTAGATAGTTAAATATATAATTTGTACATGCGAATTTTTCCTTTTAAAACTGAATTAACTGGATTGCATATGTTTTACTATGTATTGTGGTTGTGTCTGATATACTTTTCTAATTTCCATTTCAATGTATTTATTGACATATTGGTTAAAATTGTGTCATTAATTTTTTACTTATATGTGAATTTTAGTATTTGCTGTGTCATTGACTCTAATTTAATTCCATTATGAATACAAAAGTTATGTCACATGATTCCAACTTTTCCTCTATTGTTAAACTTGTTTTGTGTCACAATATGTGGTAATTTCTAGAGACTGTGTCACATGTGCTTTTGAAAATGTAAATTCTGCTTTTGATGCTTGATAGCATTGTTCAAGCCCTTTAGTTCCTTACCATTACTTTCTGTGAGTCAGAAAATAGGTCTTTACCAGACAATGAATCTGCCATCAGCTAGTCTTCATGGCAAATTTTTAGCCCCCAGAACTGTAAAAAGTAAATTTGTGTTGCTATTAGCTACACATTCTAGATTTTTTAAAGGATTATAACTGCTTGTGTTAGTTTGGGGTTTGCTGCTGTGAATAGGCACAAAGACCAAGGTAACTCTAATAAAAACAACATTTCATGGGGGGGGCTTACAGGTTCAGAGGTTCAGTTCAGTTCATTATCATCAAGGCAGTAGCATGACAGCATCCAGGTAGTCATGGTGCAGGAGGAACTGAGGGTCCTACATCTTGTTCAGAAGGCAAACAGGAGAAAATTGTCTTCCAGGTAACTAGGAGGAGGGTCTTAAAGCCCACACTCACAATGACACACTTCTTCCAACAAGGGTACACCTTCTAATAGTGCCACTTTCTGGACCAAGCATATTCAGTTCACCACACTGCCCCTACCTTTTATTTTAGATGTATTTATTTTATGTGTATGAGTGTTTCACCTGGATATATTTATGTGCATCACATGTGTGCTTGGGGCCCAAGGAGGTCAGAAGAGAATCCCCTACAACTGGAATTACAGATGGTTGTTAGCTACCCTGAGAATCCTAGGAACTGAATATCCATCCTCTGGAAGCACAGCTGAGTCTTTTCACCACTGAGCAATATCTCCAACCCTATAATATTTTTATGAGAATTTAAAAAGACTAAGATGGGAACTTGGTCCTCATTTAAGTAATATATGGTAAGGAAGCATTAACCTATGAACATTTTAATTTTCTTTTTTTGTTTACTTTGACTTTTAAACATTTATTTTTATTAGTTTTAATTGTGTGTATGCACACATTGTTATATGCACATGACCAGAGGCATAGAATTCGTTGGAGCTGAAATTACAAATGGTTGTGAGCCACCTGATGTGGGTCATTGAAACTGAACCAGGGTCCTCTGGAAGAACAGAGCATCACATCCTCTTAACTGCTGAACCATCTCTCCAAGCCTTTCCTTAAGATTTTTGTATTATTATCTCTTATTTAATTCCCTTACTGCCTTTTTAAAAAAAAAAATAAAATCTTAGTGTTTACACAGTTTTATGTGGCAACATGTTAGATTCCTTGATTTTATTTCTTTTTTAAAATGTGTTCCATTACTTTTTGGTCTGCACAAACTATCCTGTAGTTATAATCTTCTATATTTAAAAACTGATAATACATTAGGTGCAAATGCATACAAGGTCATTAAGCATTTGTAGCTCCTTGCTTTATACTTTTTTTTTTCAGATTAAATTTTTTTTCCTTTTTTAATTTTATTTTTTTGCTTATTCACTTTATAACCCGTCCCAGTCATCCCCTCCACAATCCTTCCCCATCTCTTGTTTTCTGAGTACCCCCCCTCCTGTATCCCCCACCCTGCCACTTTAAGTCTCTGAGAGGCTAGGTGCTTCCTCTCCCATTGAGGCCAGATGAGGCACCCAGCTAGAAGACCATACTCCATATACAGGCTGCATGTTTTGGGATAGCCCCACTCCAGATGTTTATGTCACAGTTTTTATGTCTTTATATACTGTATATGAAAGAACATTAATAGCTTTTATATATTATTAAAGCCAATGTGAATTTATGAATTACAATTATAATATTTTGACTTTTATATTTTTCCATATTGCTAATTTTTCTGAAGAAATTTGTTTCATCTCCTTTTGGTTTACTCTCTAGAAACTTTGCTTCAATTTTAAAGTCTCCATTTGGCCCTTCTTCTTGAGAAATAATTAAATTTATCAGATGGTTAAAGTCTAGAAACATCTTCATTTCTCTTTTATTTTGCTTACTAATTTCCAACAGATAGTTTTTCTTCTTTCAGCAATATATATATATATATATATATATATATATATATATATATATATATATATATAGAGAGAGAGAGAGAGAGAGAGAGAGAGAGAGAGGTTACTGGAAATTCCATAAATTATATATATATATATATATATATATATTATATATATATATATATATATATAGTGTATGTAACCCTACAACCGTCTAGTTTGCAAAGATTTTGTTAAGAAGTATTCTGTGGACTCTAATAAAGGCTAAATATGCCTAGTTATTTTTCTCTTGCTTGCCTCATAATATTCTCATTGTGTTTTTATTTTCTACAGTGTAGTTATTATCTGTCTTAATGTGGGTCTCTTTAAATTTATCCCACTTAGACTTTATTCAGATTTTTGTCTCTTACTTAAATTTGGGAAATATTCAGCTATTATTTCTTCAAATGAGTGTCCACTTACTTTGTCTTTCTCTTGGAATGCCTATGATGAGCATCTTGGTCTGTTTGATTATATTCCTCTAGACCTTGCTTACTTTTCTTGTGTGTGTGTGTGTTGGGTTATGGAATTTCCAGTAACCTCTATTCACTTTCTTTTATTTTGTTTGACAGATCCTATTGAGCCTCTGCAGTAAAGTTTTTCACTTAGATTATTGCAGCCTTCACTTACACTGTCTCTGGTTGGTTCTTTTATATACTTTGTATCTCCTTTGTGGTGTTCTCAGTGGGTTTATATGCGGTTGCATTGATTTTGTTTCCTCGCCTGTTTATGCTCTCCTTTAGTTCATTGAAAATATTTGACAGTTTGTTTTATAGTCTTTTCAGAAGTAATCCTGAGCCCTGTTTCTTTGGTTTCTGTTTCTGGAGATTCACTTTGTTGATTTGAATGAGGCATTTCCCTATTTTGAAGGCTCTCTTATCTTTACTTGAGAATTTGTCACCTGATAAAAGATTGACTCTCCTAGTTTTTGTATACTGACGTAAAGCACAGGAAGGCCTTCACTAATCAGCCAAAGATAAAGGTGCAAGGTCCTCTCAAATTTTTCCCAGGGTTTCATCTTGCTTGACTCCCAAGTGCTTTATCTTTGCCCTCTTGAGCATAGCTGGTTTTGAATATCTTGATTTAAGAGTTTCCTGCCTTTTTTCTGTTGCATCCTTCTGTCCATATCAGGTCTGCAGCTTCCCAGAAGTTTTCTCTTGTGTAGCAGTGTCTGGCTTTTCTTTCAGCAGCCTCTAACAGATAGTAGCAGATAGTATTTGCAACCACCCTAATCAGCACTCCAAGTTAAGCAAGACAGAGTCCAGTCCCTCTAGCAGTTCCCAGGCAAGAGTATTGCCTGGAATTTATAACAAATTCTACACTTTCCTTTTAATCCTGAGGAAGGATTTAAAAATTGAGCCTCCCAATAGTGCCTTTCTGTACCAAGGAGGAATTAGAGCAAAGTTGAGCAAACTGCCATGACATTTTCTTCAATGTTGAGTGCAACTTTTTTGTAGTCATTTACTTACTGACCAAATCTTTTTATGTAGTTGATAGTGTCCTTACAAAACTATTTTAGTATGTCTATTGTTGCTAATTTAGCATGTCTATTGAAAGGAGTAAGGGGCTACAAGGTATTATTAGCTATGAACTTGATGAAAAAGACCCACTACTTCATTCCATTTAATGGCTATAACACTTTTCCATTGTATGAAAATATCACAGTTTATTTATCCATTAATCAGTTTGTGGTCATTTATATTGGCTCATCTTTTACATATAATAAAATAAGTTAAAATAATTATTTTCAAGGTTTTGTGTGAACACTCATTTTCATCTTCCTTGAGTACTATTTCCAGACAATATGGTTATTTTTTGTTGTTGTTAGCTTGCTTCTTTTGTTCGGAAGAGTTTTGAGTAATTTTTTACATAGATTTTTAAGAATGGCCAGATTGTTTTCTGAAGTGGTTATAACATTTTACTTTGTCATCAGGCCAAGAATGTTGATTAATCTACTCAGAAGACATATGTAAATAATATGTATATCAAACAATGGAAACAGCAGACGGTATCCATTTAGTTTCATCTGAATGATCATTCAAATTATTGTAAAAGTGACCACATGGCCCATCTCCAGGATCTGACAAGTGATATAGCACAGAAAACAACAAAGACAGGAATATACAAATAACATGAAATCATTTCACATTTTTGTAAAACCCTTTTCAGTCTCAACATACAAAATAGTTACACATGCTATGCCATTTATTTTCTTTTACATTGGCTTCTTAGAGACCCCGATTTTTTCCTGGTGTACATAATACCAAGAGAAGTAACACAGGGTTTAAGAAAAAAATGTAGCATTGAAGATGAAAAACTCCAGGCTCAAAGTCTCACTCTCCTATCAAATATACAGATTATTATAGGAAATTCACTGTCTTTTTTTAAATCATATTTCCCCATGTATAAAATGCACACAGCTGAACTGTAAGATTTATCCAGAAATCCTTCCAGAACTGCAGTATATGATTCTGTTTCCTTACTCATTTAGTCAGTCAATGTATGTTTATTTGATGCTATGTAACAAAAAAAAATATTTGCAGATACACTTGAGAATGTACAGTCTACTTGATTATAGTACTTTAAAAGAGGGGCTCATGAGGCAAAAGTACTAATTGATGATGAGAAGACAATTAAGGCCACAGTGCTTTAGGTATTGGCTTCTCACAACCTAGATTAAGGCAGGATATGAAGACAGGAATTTTTAGCAGTTGAGAAGGAAACACCAATTAGGGTAGGATTAGTTCATGGAGGAACTCCAGGTACAAGTACTCTCTGTCTGTCTTACATGCACTTTATTGCAGGACTATTTCCCAACATTTCCAAAATATATTAATAATGACTAAAGAATTACCCTGCTTCAAGAGTCTTCATAGCCTTTAACTACAAAACTTGTCCTGTAGTACTAGAAACAACTCACTAACTGTGCTGGAAACATCCTGAAGTGAATCAGAGGGAAGAAATATATCTTAAATGTTACCTTTGCAGATTGCTCTGAATAAATGCCACACAGCTATCATGAGTGGATTAAGAATATGGGAAGGCAAATATACTTATAACTAAGTCAATACTACTGACATTGCCCAGTTATAATAATATGAAACTACGTGGAGAAATCGCATTAACATTTCATTTGTTTTTTTTTTTTTTTACAACATATCTTATTGTTTTGTGGCTTTAATCTAAAATGTCTCCTACAGACTTATATGTTGAAGGATTAGTACCTAGTGTAGTGAAGTTCAGTGATGGGACTTTAGACACATAATTGGATTGTGATTGTTCTGATTCATACACTGATGTATCCATAATTGAAGAGATTATTGAAACGTGGAAGCTGTAGGGGTTAGGGGCAGGTTGAAGGAATAAATCACTTCCCTTGAAGGGTATGCCTTAACCAATCACAAGCTGGAACACTCTATTCCACTTTCCCTCTCATAATGCACTACAGCTGTATCTCCAAAACCGTCAACCAAAATTCTATCTTTTCTTTTTTGAGGATGTTTCTTTAAGACATTTTGGTCACAACAGCATGAAAGTACTTAATACTAAATTATTCTTCCATTAAGGTATTTTTAAGGTATTTGGTCAAATCAAAAAATACAAAACCAAACCCTAATATAACAATATGGTCTTAATTTATTACTTTTAAAGTATGAGTGTTTTGCCTGAATGTATGTCTAAGTATCACGTGCATATCTGGTACCCAGAGAGGTCAGAAGAAGATACCAGATCCCATGGACTGGAGACACAGATTGATGACTGCCATGTAGGTTATGGGATTTGAATCCAGGTTCTCTAAAAGAGTAGCCAGTGCTCTTATCTGCTGAGCCCATCTATAACCATTTAGTATCTACTTGTTAATGAAGGCATTTGAACTTCTTCCTTTGAAAGCAGAGACAGAATTTTTAGTAAAAACTCACAAACATGATCTTAGTAAAATGTCTGATTTTACAATTGATCAAGATTACGAAGCTAAGCACACAGGAGGAAGTTGGAGAAAAACACACTAATTGACTGAGAAGAGGTGCTCATCTGGAAAGAGTGCATAGTACAAAAAAAATTATATAAACAACACAAGTTTAACAAGAACGGATTTTCTCAAATGCCAAACAGGTGTTTCACATGACTGAAATTCTGACCAATGAATCAACTTTTTAAAAAGGCAGATGAGAACATTCCTGGTTTAGGATATAAAATAAATAAACATAACCAGACAAAGAAGTGATATATGAGCCACTATAAGTTACAGGCACATAACAGAAAAGTAGGTGAAAATATCTTATGAAGATGTCTCATAATTTTTGAACATATATATTTCTTCAAATTGTAAAATCCTTGAGCCTTTTTAAGCAGTATCCTTATACATCCTGATGACAACAATCACACTCAACTACAGAGCCCCCTACAAAGTAACAATTTCATTGTATAAGAAATACATCACAAATATGTAGTACTTAAACTCTGAAATAAAAAATGAGTTTAATCTCAGCTAAGCATAGCATACACAGACTGGCATTTTTTTTTTAAGTGAGAACAGCTATAGAATGGAAATACAAGAAGGCATAGACAGGAGCCTGATATAGCTCTCCTGAGAGGTTCTGTCAGAACCTAACAAATACAGAGGCATATGCTCACAGCCAACCATTGTACTGAGCAGGGGATCCCCAATGGAGGAGTTAGAGAAAGGACTGAAGGAGCTAAAGGGGTTTGCAACCCTTTAGAAGAACAATATCCACCAACCAGACCCTTCAGAGCTCCCAGGGACTAAACCACCAACCAGGGAGTACACATGGAGGGACCCATGGCTCCAGCCATATATGTAGCAGAGGATGGCCTTGTCCAGCATCAATGGGAGGAGAGGCCCTTGGTACTGTGAAGGCTCCATACCTCAGTGTAGAGGAATGTCAGGGCAGGGAGGCTGGAGTGGGACGGTGGGTGGGTGAATACCCTCATAGAAGCATTGGGAAGGAGAATGGGATAGGTTTCCGGAGAGGAAATCAGGAAAGGGGATAACATTTGAAATGTAGATAAAGAAAATATCCAGGAAAAAAAAACTAGCATATTTATACTAAGATTCAAGAAAATGAGCCTTAAGATGAGTATTACCAAAGTTATTTTTTTGTTGTTTTTTGTTTTTTGAGACAGGGTTTCTCTGTATAGCCCGGGCTGTCCTGGCACTCACTCTGTAGACCAGGCTGGCCTCGAACTCAGAAATCTGCCTGCCTCTGCCTCCCAAGTGCTGGAATTAAAGGCGTGTGCCACCACTGCCCAGCAATTTTTTTTTTCTGGGCTGTCAGACGAACTCACAGCAGAGGCTGGACTCGGCCGCCTCGGACTCCCAAGCACAGCGACTACAGCAGTGTGCCACCGCTGGCCGGCACTAAGTTATTTTTTTAAAGAGTTGTTTCATTACTGAACAACTCAATTTATCAGGACATAATAACAACTCTAGCATTCAAGATGTGGAGGCAAAATGACTCTAAGTTTGAAGATAGCCTGGGCTACATAGTGAGATATTGTCTCAAAAACCCACTCCAAAATAAAAGTACATATAAATAAATATATGAGTAAAATTAAAGAGAGTATGCTATAAAACAGTGTTATTGGATTACAAATGAGTAAAATCAAATATGTTGAGAACTCTCAAATTTTTCAATTAGACATTGATCTAAATAAACAAGTAGAGTGGGAAGTTTATAGTATTAACTAGTCAGAAATTTAAATGGTTAAAAATGATGTTTAAATATACACAGAAAGAAGCTAGATAAGGTCAGATTAGTTATTATAAAGATAAAATAAATGAAAGGAATTAAAGATAATACAATTAAAATAATACAAACTATTTCAAAAGTAAATTTGTTTGATTGAAAAGACAAAAATGAAGTTATCCTGAGCTGCTTGGTTATAAGGGCAGTCTAGACACATCTAGCCTGTTTCTGATCCAGTGATGAAAAACGGGTCAGGAAAAAAATTTCCATTCCAAAGATAAAAATTAAATAACTAATTACATTTTTAAAACTTTGGAAATGGGCGCAAAAGTTCTGGAAAGACCGAATACAATAGTAGCAGGTAACTTCAGCACCAAAATATCAGTATTAGATAGTGAATCTAAACTAAAAAATCCACAAAATATAACCTTCAGAATTACAACACATCAAATAAACGTAAGGAAGTATACATAGGAAATTCCATTGAAAATATATGGAATATACATTCTCAACATCCAATGGAATCTTCTCCAAAATGCACCAAATTGTAGTGTACAAAGCAAGTCTCAACATATACAAAAAAAGAAATAACTTCTTTTGTATTATACAATAATAATAAAATAATCTTGAATCAATGGCAAGCCAAATTAGAGAAGTTACCCAGATATTTGAAGTCAGAAAACACACTCTTGAATGGCAAGTGTATGATTGAAGTAAGTAGAATAAATGCAAAAGTTCCTGGAACCAAATGGAAATGAAAGGACAAATTCCTGGAAACCATGGGATAGAGCTAGGGCAGGAAAAGTTCATAGCCATGAGTGCTTATGTATGAAGCAGCAGTGAGTTGTTCAGTGAATAACCTGAGGATCCACCTCATAGGCTTAGCAAACTACAAGCCAAACCAAGAAGCAAGAACTAACACAGTCTGAGCTGAAAGTAATGAAATAGAGAATGATTGAATACATAGAATCAATTAAAACAAGGAGTTGATTGTTTGAAAAAAAAAGTAATAAGCTTGACAATCCATTAACTAAAATAACTGTTTTAAAAGGAGAGAATGGAGCTGGAGAAATGACTCAGTGAAGTAGAGCACTAGCTGCTCTTCTAGAGGAGCTGGGTTCAATTCCCAGCAATCACATGGTCTGTAACTCCAGCTCTATTGAATCAGACAGCCTCACGCAGACATATATGCAGGCAAACATCAATTCACACAGTTTGTTTGTTAAAGGGTTGAGGGAGAGAAAGACCAAATAGATGAAGTTGGAGGTAGAAAGGAGGACTCCTTAGCAGATTCCAAACATTTTTAGAGAACAATTAAGAAGTAGGTGGAAATTTTTTATTCCCAAAAATATTCTGAAAAACTAAAAGAAGGGAATAAATCCCTAGAAAGCTCCCACCCATAAGAAGCAACAACACTGAGGAAGTAATTTCAAAAGATAATGTCTTTTCCTAGAAAAGAAAATCTCAGGACCTGGCAAATTTGCTGCTGAATTACACCAAACTTTTAAAGAAAAGCTTCTCACCCAGCATAACTGTTCTCTGAGAAGTTCCAACCAGCAGCTGACCAGTCCCTGATCTGATGCAGAGACAACCCACAGTCAAACATTGGACAGAAGTTGAAGACCCTTATGGAAGAGTTAGGAAGAAGGATTGAAGGCTCTGAGGGGATAGGAACCCCACAGGAAGACCAACAGTTTCAACTAACCTGGACTTTTGGACCTCTTTGAGACTGATCTACCAATCAAAGAATATTCACTAGCTGTACCTAGACCTCCCCACACATAAGTAGCAGATGTGCAGCTTGACTTTCATGTGGGTCCTGAACAATTGGAGCAGGGGCTGTCCCTGATTTGATGCCTGCCTGCCTGCCTGTAGATGCTGTCCCACTAACTGGTTTGTCTTGTCTGGCCTCAGTGAGAGAAGATGTGCCTAGTCCTGCAGTGGGTGAGTCTGTACTCAGCATGGCCTCTCCCTTCTCAGAGGTGAAGGGGAGAAAGGGATGAGGAAGGGGCTGTGTGAGGGAGAGACTGGGAGGAAAGGAAGGAACTGCGATCTGGATATAAAGTGAATAAATAAATAAACAGAAAAAACCTTTTTTAATTAATTATTTTATTTACATTACAAATGTTGCCCCCTCCTGGTCCTGCCTTCCAGAGTTCTTCATCCCATCCTCCTCCTCTTCACCTCTGAGAGGGTGCTCCTCCCAATCCCCAGAAAATAACTTTTTTAAAAAAGAAGAGCTTCTCAACTTTTATAGCAAAAAGAGATGAAAGAAACTATCAAACTCATTCCACAAAGCTAGTATTATCCCATTAACAAAACCAGACAAGGACAAAACAAAAGAGAATACCATATACCAAAAAGAATATTGTATTTTAGCGTCGATGTATACACTTCTGTGCTTATTTCTACATATTGTGTTAACTTTTCTGAGATGATGGAAGCAAATGTGTACTTACTAATTCCAGCAATGTTCAATGTGCCTGATCAATGAAATTTGTTGGGCTTACTTACAGACCATGTGTGAGGTGTCCTGAACACACTATTCCAGTAATATCTATCCTCAATATCAGTATTTGTTGAATAATCACAAATTTATAATACACAGCGTTTTAACGGTAGCAATTTAACAAATGATCCTCAACTTAGTGATCTGGCCACAGTAAATGCATGTTCTTTTATTCTAATCTGAATTACTAATATTAACTCTCATATCACATATGAGACACCAATGAGAGATACAGAATGACAATTGTGACTTCAGTCCTTGAAACATACACACTGTTCATCAGATATCAGGTTAGTGAGGGTGATGTCATTATGGTGAAAAGTATCTACATTGTGGAATCTAGGCTAGGTGAGAGAGTCCCACTCTTTCCTTGGTCTGGCATATCTGATAAGTTTTTGGGCCTAGTTTCCCTGATATGATTTTGACACATCAGTGAGCCCTATAATGTCAATTCACCGTTAACAAATTTATAGGGTGGCACCATTTCTACTCTCAGGAATAAATCATTTATCAGTCTACGCTATATGAGTGGTGCTATGCAACCATAAACATTCTCAATCACTCTCCATCTTAAAATTAGAATCAAAAGCTACTAGTAAAATGGAGTCTGACAAGGTAATGCACAGCATGAAAAACAAAATAAACAAAAACACTGTTTTACACACATTATAGAGTAAGTTAGAGCAAGATGAATTCCAAGCAGCTGCATCATCAACATTGTCATGATTGCAAACCACGGAAACTACATCATGGAGTAACTTTAAGTCAACCTTCCATTTTCTATATATTCTGGCATCCCTCAAACCACTTGCAGTTGGAAGATTGACATTAAGGAGCAATAGCTAGATGACCCCAAAAAGGTACTAATGACCCCTGTCTTTCTATCTATCTATCTATCTATCTATCTATCTATCTATCTATCTATCTATCTTGTCCTCCATCTACTAGAGAATGTCAGTAGCTCCATTAGCATAATCACATCAATATATTACTCTTCACATGGCTCGTAAAGTTCTAAGATGGGAAAGAAGTAATCATTCTCAGAGGAAAAAGTCATACTGCAACACTGCACTAATCTTTAGCAAGAACATCCAATAGCTTAGAAATCCAACAACAGGAGAATGGATAAGGAATATGTGACATGCACACACAGTGGACTTTTGTTCAACCATAAAGAAAAGAATGAAACTTGAAGGAAAATGTATAGACCTGGAAAATACTGTATTAAATAAAGTAACCCAGACCTAGAGATGCAAAAAATGCATGTTCTTTCTTGTATGTTTATACTAGCTAAATATGGTGTATATAAGAGGCTACTGGATATAGGAGAGTATTCAGAGCAGGCTATGCCAATCCAAGAATGATGACTCTATACCTTGGTGGACATATGATCTGGGTAGACACATCCATTCAATACAACTCACATGCTACAGACTAATAAATGCTTTATTCCAGGATATAGAAAGGTTTCTATCTATCCTTACACTTAATAGAGTGAATTGGACAATTAGGCATATGATCATCTCAAAATCATGCAAGAAAAAACAGGCCTAATACTTTAATGGGTACACCAGTCAAAAAAGGGGTGCAACCCTTATCTGAATCCTTAAAGGATTAATACTCTGATACAAGTGTTCCAAAAACCAGTCAGTGCACAATTTGTGTATATTTTTTAAACAACAATACAAATAAAACTTAAATATACAATGTAACATATTCATCCAAAAGTCATATATTGATACATAAGTCTCAAAAAAAAAAAAAAAAAAAAGGGAGAAAGAAAATCAAAGCATTTTATGAAATTGCATATACTGGCATTTGTTGAATAAATTTTTTTACAATTTAAATTTCTTGGGTACATTCTCCATTTCATCATATATGAACTTCTTTATCTCTTTTTGGAAAGATTTTTGAAATTAAAGTATGTTTTCACCAAAATCAATGACTAATTTCCTCTTCTTTCCAAATAAAATTTTCTTGTTAAATTCCCTTTTTTCCAACCTTTTAGTTTCAGCCAGTTTATATCTTGGCTGATGTGATTGTTTTTTTTGCAAACAAAAACCTCAACAGAAAAAAAAACAAGGTAAACAAAACAAACAAACAAATAAACAAAAACAGGTATTTTTAATCCCCTTTCTTTGAATTGGGTAATTAGACAATGTACAGGGGGATTATTATTGGAAAACATCTGCAGTAAAAACTTGTTATTTTTGTTGGGGGGTTTTTTTTGATTTTTGGCCGTTTTAAACAAAGTATACTTTGGTTTTTTTTTCTTATTTTAATCTGGAATTTTTGATGAATACTGAAACTGTGTTCAGTTTCTTTATAATATGGTTACTTGTGCTTTCATGAGTTTGTTCTTTTGTTCTCCTTTTATTCACCTTTCTAGCTTATAAAATTTAAATTACTTAATTCTAAATATTTATTTAAATATATAAAAAATATAATTCTAAAAAATAATAGTAAAATTTGCCTCAAATTTCAAAAAATGTGTAGGAATATTTTTTTCATCAATGAATAAAGAAATTGATTATTTTCTATTTCCTTTGGGACATCTGTTTTTAGTAGAACTTTATAATCCCATTTTGTTCCATTTGGGTGGGGAGTTTCTTTTGCTTTTCCCGATGAAAAGGGCTTACTTAAGCAAACTTTTTTTATTATTATTATTATTAATATTATTATTTCTTTTTTTAATTTTTTTTTTCCCTCCAAAATTTTTTTTCCCCCCCGGGTTCAATCTTTTTGGGTGTTCTACATCCCATAAAGTCCTTTTCCCCCCCATGTCTCCTGGGGATATTTTCCCCCCGCCTTAAAATCCCTTTTGGGCCCCAGTCCCTTGGGGTTTTTGGGATCTTCTCACCCCTGAACCCAGACCCCCAGTCCTTTTTCTGTTTTGGGGGCGGGGGCCCCAATCAGCTGGTGTAGCGCGGTTGGAAAAACCGTGGGGTAGGATTCAGGGTAGGTTATTTTTGGTGCTTGGTCCTCCACAAAATTGCCCCCCCCCTCGCTTTTTCCACTTTCCCCAAAAACCCCAGGGGTCAAACCCCCTTCTGGTTTTCCTTGGTTGGGTGAAAAAAAATTCATCTGATCTTTAGCTGCTTGTTGGGGGATTTTAAGGGGGTCGGGGAAATCCTTTTTTGTGAGCACTTTTCCTACCCCCAGTAATAGTGTCAGGCCTTGGGGGACCCCCCCTTAGTGATCCCCCCTTTTTGGGTGGGACTGGACCTTCTTTTCCCCAGGGGTTTTTTCCCTTTCTCTCCCCCGCAGTTTTTTCAGAAAAGGAAAATATTATGGTCAGAGTTTGATTGGGTTTGCAAACCCCCTCCCCCCCCTCAACCCCCGTCTTTTGCTGGAAGTGGGCCCTTTCATGTTCCCTCCTTTACCACTGTAGGGGCATTTATCTAAAGGGCCCCCCCCTTTGACTCTTTTAGAGTCTCTCACCTCCCAGTCTCTGGGCATTTTGGAGGGTCCCCTCCAACCTTCCCACCCCCTTGAGGGTTTCCTGTTTCCCTTTTTTTTGCTGGTCCTCAAGACTTTTAAAAGCCGTCTCATTGTGATAAGCTTCCCCGTTTTACCCCACATTTCCTTTTTTTGTTTCCCTTTTTTCTTTAAGGATAGTTTACTTTACAAAAGTTTTTTGGTTACCCGTCCCTTTTTCTTTTCAAATTTTGGGAAAAAAATTGTCCCCAATTCCTCCTGTTTTTTTAAGGATTTTACTGAAAAAGCCTGTGAAAAAACCAATTGAAGGATCCCCCCCCCAGGGTAACCCTTGGGGGATTTTTTCCTAAGGTTATACCCTTTTTTTCTTTTTTACATTTTTAGAAAATTAAGTTTTAACCCGAGGTCCCCGTTTTTTTGTTTTGGGGGCCCAAAACTTCAAAATTGGGTTAATTAGCCTTGATCCTCTAAAGCCCTTTTAAGGGGCATTGAAAAACCCTTTTTTCCCGTCATAAAGTTTTAAAATTATCTTTAACAAATCAAAATGGGCGCCCAAAATAATGACTTTAAATTTAAAAATGGACCCCCCCCCCAAAAGAGTTATTAAATTTAAAAAGGTGAAAAACCGGACTGGTAAAATTCTTCCCCAGGAAAACCCTTTCCAAACCCTAAGACAAATTTTGCTTTCGTTTTTTTTATAATTTCATATTCCCTTTAAAAGGTAAGGAAAGGGATTTGTCGAATTTCCTAAAAACCCGAAATCAGTCTTTGTTTAAAAAATAAAAAAAGGGGAGAAAAAGGGGGGGTTTTTTTGGGGTACTTGGCAGAATTTTGACTTTACAAAAGGCCCAAAGGGAAGGTTTTGTTTAGGGAGGAATTGACATTAGGCTAGAACAAAGAAGTTTAAATTTAAAGGGAGGAACTTAAAAACCCAGGCCCCAGAACAAAGAAGTTTAAAACCGGAGGGAATTTTAAAATTAGGCTTGAACAAAAGGACCCTTGCCCCTTAAAATGACTTTTGGGGTTTTGGACCCAAATTTCACCAAAAAATTTTCCCCCTATAACCCTTTTAAAAACCCCATTTAAGGGAGTTTCCCAGAATTTCTTTTATTCCTTGCTTATCCCTGACCCATTTTTGTTTATTGTCCCCCCTTGCCCCCCGTTCCCCGACCCCCCCCTTTATTTTTGAAATTTCTATTCCCCAAAAATAGAAGGGCCCTTTATTTTATGGGATTTTAATTTTAAAAAAATATGAAAGCAAAAAAGGGGGAAAGGAAAGGAAAAAGGGGGTTTGGGGGTTTTTTAGGGGGGGGAAAGGGGGAAAAGGGGGATGGCCCCTCTGAAAAAGTAAATAAATAAAAAAATCCCCAAAAAAAAAAAAAGAAAATTTAAAATTTTTTCTTTCCAATGGGGTAAAAAAAAAAGACCCCACTTGTTGGACCACCCCCACCCGCCTTTTCCAAAAAGATCCCAGGTTTGGGGGGTTTTTGCACCCACATCAGGGTCCCCCAAATAAACCCTTAATTTTGGGGGACCCCCTTTTGTTTTTATAACCCCTTTTTGGACTCGGTTAAACCCCTTATTGGGGAAGTAAAAAAAATTTTAAAAATAGAACTTTCCTATGAACAAAATTTTTTAAACACCTGGTTATAAATTAAAGAACTTTTTAAGTCAGCCAAAATCTAAGAAGGGACATGCCCCCCCAAACCCCCGCCCCCCCCCCCCTTTCCCCCGGGTCCCAAATTCAAAAAAAACTTTAAAAAATTTGGAATTAGTCTGAGTTCAAACCAACAGTGAATGGGAATTTTAAGAAAAGGGGAAATGCATACCCAAAAGGAATTTTATTCTTTTCCCTAAAGAAAAAAAAGAAATTATGGGCACATTCAAGAAGTAAAAAGAGTTTATTTTTTAAAACCTTTTTCCCAAATGAAATTGGACATGCTTTTTTTCCGTTTTGCGTCTAGGTTAGAAATTTTTATGGTTTGTGTTTAAAGGGGTAGGTTTAAAGGGGGGGGGGGGGGAAATAGGATAAAAAAGAACAAAACAGTGTAACTATGCATATGAAAGTTTCTTTTAAAGGAAAACCCATTACATCCCTATATTAAGTGAAAATTTATTTCAAATTGGGGGGCAGGAGGCAGGCAGATTTTTGGTTTTGAGGCCTGCCTTTGGGCGACCGAGTGAGTTCCCGGAAGCCGGGCCCCTTTTTGGGGAAACCCCCGTCGTGAAAAACAAACAAAAAAAAACCCTAAAAAAAAAAAAAATTTTTTTAAAAGGAAAAATAATTTCACAAAAACAAGGGAATGCAATTGTCCTCAAATCATTTGGTCAGACAAAAAAAAATTTTATTTGTTTTTTAGGGAAGTCCTAAGTGAAAAATTGTGTGCACCCGCTCTTGCCAATCGGGCCCGAGATTTGTTTCCCAAAACTCATGTAGTTTTTGGACATAGCCACATATAACAAATTTTCAGGGGGAATCCCAAACCCCTTTTGCCTCCCGTGGGAACCTGCACACACAAAAGACCCCAAACACATAATCATACACATTTAATTGGAAAAACATCATGAATAATACTTGTTATTTTGTTGGGGTTTTTTGTTTGGGGCGTTTTAAAAAATGTTACTTTGGTTTTTTTTCTTATTCACTGGTTTTTGATGAATTACGAACTGTGTTCAGTTCTTTACTAATATGCTTACTTGTGCTTTCATGAGTTTGTTCTTTTTTCTCCTATTATTCACCTTTTAGCTTAATAAGATTTAAATTACTTATTCTAATTATATAATTCTAAATATATAAATATATAATTCTAAATATATAATAGTAAAATACCCCCAAATTTCAAAAATTAGTAGGAATATTATTTTCATCAATGAATAAAGATTGATTATTTTCTATTTCTCTTTGGTACATTCTGTTCTAGTTTTGACTTTATAATTCCATGTGCTTCCATGGTGGTGTTTCTTTTGCTTCCTGATGAAGGACTTACTTAAGCATCTTTTTTTATTATTTATTATTATTATTATTATTTTCTTTTTTAACTTTTTTTTTACATTTCCCTATTTTACTCCCCTCCTGGTTCACTCTCTGGCTGTTTACATCCCATACGTCCTCCCCACCCATGTCTCATGAGGGGTATCCCCACCTGACCTTAAACTCCCTAGGGCCTCCAGTCCCTTGAGGGCTAGGTGCATCTTCTCAATGAACCCAGACCCAGCAGTCCTCTGCTGTATATGTGTCGGGGGCCTCATATCAGCTGGTGTATGCTGCCTGGTTGGCAATCCAGTGTCTGAGAGATCTCAGGGATCCAGGTTAGTTGTGACTGCTGGTCCTCCTACAAGATTGCCCTCCTCCTCAGCTTCTTCCAGCTTTTCCCTAACTCAACCACAGGGGTCAGCAGCTTCTGTCCATTGGTTGGGTGAAAATATCTGCATCTGACTCTTTCAGCTGCTTGTTGGGTCATTCAGAGGGAAGTCATGATAGTCCTTTTTTGTGAGCACTCCATAGCCTCAGTAATAGTGTCAGGCCTTGGGGCCTCCCCTTCAGCTAGATCCACTTTGGGCCTGTCACTGGACCTTCTTTTCCTCAGGGTTTTTCTCCATTTCTCTCCCTGCAGTTCTTTCAGACAGGAACTATTATGAGTCAGAGTTTGACTGTGGGTTAGCAACCCCATCCCTCACTCAACACCCTGTCTTTCTGCTGGAAGTGGGCTCTACATGTTCCCTCTCCCCACTGTAGGGCATTTCATCTAAGGTCCCTCCTTTGACTCTTGAGAGTCTCTCACCTCCCAGATCTCTGGTACAATCTGGAGGGTCCCCTCCAACCTCCTACCTCCTTGAGGTTGCCTGTTTCCATTTTTTCTGCTGGTCCTCAAGACTTCTAATGCCAGTCTCATTGTGATAAGCTTCCCCAGCTTTTACTCACATTTTCCATTTGTTGTCCTTTATTCTTGAGGATAGTTTTACTGACTATAGTATTATTGGTTTACCAGTCCCTTTTCTTACAAATCTTTGAATAAATTGTCCCAATTCCTCCTGTTTTTTAAGGATTTTACTGATAAGCTGCTGAGACTAATGAAGGATCCCTCATTGATGACTTGTGATTTTTTCTCAAAGGTTATACCATCCCTTCATCTTACACTTTTAGAATTCAAGTTTTAACCTGAGGTCAGTATTTTGATTTTGGTCAAGCTTCAAGATTGGCATATATAGCTTGATCTGCTAGCCCTTTTTGTCATGGAAATACTTTTATTCCTGCTCATAATGTTAAAGCTTATCTTTAACAACATCAAAATGTTGGCAGCCAAAGTACATGACTTGAAATGAAAATGGACCCCCCCCAAACAGAGTTATTAATTTAACAGGCTGCCAAGCCAAGGACTGGTAAGATTCTACACAGAGACTTACCAACCTAAGACAAAGTGCATTGCTTTTGATAATGCATATTCCATGACAGGTAAGGAAGGCATCCTTGTCAGAATGACCTAAGACAGACTCAGTCTTGTTTATGAAATAAAAAAGGGGGAGAGGTGGAGAGTTGTGGGGCTACTTGGCAAGAATCTGACATTGACAAAGGACAAGGAAGTGTGCTCCAGGCAGGAATCTGACATTAGGCTAGAACAAAGAAGTAATTTCAGGCAGGAATCTAAATCCTAGGCTAGAACAAAGAAGTAATTTCAGGCAGGAATCTAAATTTTAGGCTAGAACAAGGAAGTACACTTCAGACATGAAAATGACTTTGGGCTAGGACAGGGAAGTTGGCTCAGATATTTTGGTCATCCTGATAAGCCCTTAAAAACAGTGATCATGGGAGTGTTCACAGAATTTTGTTTATTGCCTTGCTTGATCTCTGACTATTTGTGTTTATTGTCTTGCTTGTTCCTTGACTCTGCATCTATTGTATTGCTAGTTCCTCAACCTAGAACTGACCTTAATATATGCATGTAATTAAAATGATATGAAAGCAAAAAGGAGGAGGAGGAATGGGATAGGGGTTTTCTAGGGAGGGGAAATGGGGAAAGGGGATGGCATCTGAAATGTAAATAAATAAAATATCCAATAAAAAAAAGAATTCAAATTTTACTATTCCAATGGGTAAAGAGATGACTCACTTGTTGAGACCACTTGCTGCTTTTCAGAAGATCTAGGTTTGGTTCTTAGCACCCACATCAGGAGTCTCACATAAACCTGTAATTGTGACTTCAAGATCTGATACCCTTTCTGGACTCGGTGTAGCCATTATGGAAGTAAAAAAATTAAAAGTAGAACTTCCATATGAACAAATTATAAACACACCTGGTTATACATCTAAAGAACTATAAGTCAGCAATCTATAGAGGTACATGCATATCTGCATTTCTTGCTACAAAATTCAAAATAACTAAGAAATGGAACTAGTCTAGAGTCTCATCAACAGATGAATGAATAATGAAAATGTGAAATGCATACAAAATGGAATTTTATTCTTCCATAAAGAAAAATGAAATTATGACACATTCAAGAAGTAAATAGAGATCATTTTAAGACCATATTCAAAGTGACAGATAGGACATGCTTTTTCTCGTATGCAGTCTAGATATAGATTTATATGTTTGTGATAAAGGTGGTAGGTTTAAGGAGGAGTAGGATAAAAAAGAACAAACAGTAGTAACATATGCATATGAAAGTGCTTTAATGAAACCCATTACATCATATATTAAGTGAAAATTATTGCACTTGGGAGGCAGAGGCAGGCAGATTTCTGAGTTCGAGGCCAGCCTGGTCGACAGAGTGAGTTCCAGGACAGCCAGGGCTATACAGAGAAACCCTGTCGTGAAAAACAAACAAAAAAACCATAAAAAAAAGAAAATTATTTTTAAAAGGAAAAATAATTTCACAAAAGCAAGGTAATGCAATATGTCCTCACTCATTGGTCAGACAAAACCAATTTATTTGTGTTGGTAAGTCACTAAGTGATTAATAGTGTGCACTGCTCTTGCACTGGGCCTGAGATTTGTTTCCAACACTCATGTCAGATGTGGCTCATAGCCACATATAACATATAACAGGAGAATCCAAAACCTTTAGCCTCCATGGACACCTGCACACACACAGACACAAACACATAAACATACACACATACACACACACACAAACATACAGGTAGAATTTGAAACAGTAATAACATATACTTTTAAATTTTTGTTTGATTTTATATAAAGTTTATCAGGCCTTCATGTATTCTTACATGAGTATTTAAACAAATCACAAGAAGCCAAGTTCTACATCTGTATTTTTATTCCATAATGATACATAATTTTATGTTTTCCATCTTAATTATTCTTATTAATTTATAAATATTACATTTTAACTTTCAGAAACAAGTGAAATACTATCTTTCTCCAAAATTCGTTCTTGAGATTTTACATTATGAAGATTCTTTATCTAAACTCTTCTAATGTGAACTGGAAATATTCCAGAGGCCCCAGGTTCAATTCCCAACACCTACCCAATGCTTCATAGCCATCTGTAACTCCGATTCCAGAAGATTTGACTTCTTTTTCTGGCTTCTTTATGTGCCTGGTGCACAGTCATGCAGGCAGGCAGAACACACACACACATACACTATAAAATAAATAGATCTTCAAGTTCCTCCATTTCTCTGTGTCAATTTAAGCATTCCTCTTTTTACTACACATATTTTTATTATACCCTTAGATAAGATCCTGAAAGGCAGTATCATGAAAGACATTTGTTGAATTAATGAATGAATGTACACATTCATATGCATTGTGTTATTCAGGAAAAAAATTATAAAATATTTATTTGGATGCTGTCTGCTTATACTTCAAGACTTACCTTAGTATGGAAACTGAGAGTGTATCCTGACATTTTTGACTGGCTAGAAGAATTTTTCTAAGTTACTTTTCTGCTCCAGTACTTAGTTGGACTAGGGCATGATTCACTCTGGTCATAAATTCTAGAGATTTACTCAAAGGACTTTGACTCATAAGACTAATTATCCAGAAGAGTTGTCTATTATTCTGTAGGAAGTGTCCAACTTCATTTTGCTCACCAAATAAACCATTGGTGACCTTTGATCATTTCCTATGCTAGCTTTAACCTGTGGGGCAACAACCTTAACCAGACTTTGCTGCCCTTATTCTCAGTATAGGTACTTCTCTGGTTCTAATTATTTTGAACACAGAGGTTCTGAAAAGTGTTTCCAATTCATATAAAGGTTTCCCTGGATTTAAAGAAATGTAAGAAGTATCATGCATGTGTTTTACACTTCCCTGCTTTATGATAAAGATACAATTATATCTAATCTCAGAAACTCTCTGGTATTTAGAGTTGAAGTGTTTACCATGGACATATTTAGTGATTGTGAAATATCTTTTTGTTCCCTTTCAAACCCACATGAAATTATGTGAGACTATGATACTAGTTATAGCTGATAATAGTGAAATGCAAACTAACCTCCAAGCCAAAGTACTTGAGAATCATTGTCTGGTTCTATCAAAAAATTCATCTGTTGTGGTTAGAGAATGTTTTCATAGCATGGTACAGCCTCTGTTAGCCTAGGCCTTGAATATAGTAGAAGACTGTTGCTGAGAAGGGTGGCCATAAAAACTGAACTACACATTTTGTCATTTTATTTGAGCCATTGAGATCTCAAAGGTTAATTTGCAGTGAAACATATCCTAGCTTATTCCTTCATGTAATGCTGTTTTATATCCCCCACTGCGGGTAGCTAGCTACATGTTAGGAACAGAGGTAGTCTGAAGATATTCAGAGATTGATTAATGTTAATATTTGCAATTGATTGCTTTCAAGAAGGCTCTAAATGGCAAAATCGCTTCAGTCCAATATTGTCAGAACAGTAATGAATGAATAAAAAAAAGTTAAATATTTAAGCCACTAACTGCTCATTCAGATATATTTTCACTCTAACTGCCCCCTGAGGACAATAGGACTATTTTCCAGAGTGGAATAGCAAAAGACATGGTATTTCTGATTAGTGTAGTATTTCTTATTTATGTATATTGCTGTTTTGATAGAAACCCCAAATTTCACAAACATGAAAGGCTATACAAAATATAGCTGTCAAGTGTTAAAAAAAGGTTTTGAAAAACAAATGCCTGACTAGAAGTTCCCTTGGAAAAGTTTAAGTAATTAAAATGTTTGGCCCTCTTCCAGCTTCCTTTTCCATTCACTCATTAACCTGACAAATATTGACTGCCTGCCTCTTTCTTATGTGCCAGCACCCATTCTAGGTGGTGACAATGAAGAAACAAACGTGACATAAGTTTTTCAGCCAAGGAACTGCAGTTTCGTTGGAAATATAAATAACCAGATAAGTTTAAACAATATAATAAATCTTAAAATATACTAATTTCATAGAATATTGGGAGGCCCAAGGGTACACTATCTCAGCAGAACGTTTTACATTGAAAACCCCATCTGTCATTGAACAGAACTTCATGTAATTATTTACCTTGAACATCTTCTAAATATCTTCATCTTGATTTTTTCATAGCAAACTGTGTCACCCCATCATCTCTCCAATGAACTCTTATTAATTCATTCAGTTTGCTAGTCTCAGGAAATTGTTGGAAAGAAATCAATCTGAATAAATTATCCTTAGGTGTGAATGAAGTCTAAATACTAGTATTTAGTTGTAAGATTTATATTTCTAAGATTTATCATATTTGCTCAGATTCCTAAAATGGTTAAATTATAGGTAATAATGAAAAATAAAAAGAAAAAATTCAAGTAATTAAACTTTGGCAAGTGAAGAATTGTCTAGTAATAATGGGAGTAGAAAATGATAACTTCCGACTGGCCAGTTAAGTACACAACCACTGATTTTCATATGGCCAATGTGAACTTCTGTCAACTTGGCATTTATGAAAATAACTATTTCAAGTGTGGGTAGTAAATATTGACTACAATTTCTAGCCAGTATTGTATTGACAGACAGGAAACTATCTAGTAGGCTTCTATTATTCTGGAAGTAAAGAACATCTCAATATCTCCCCTTTTCATTAATGTGAATTGCTTTAAATATCATAGAAATTTGTTACTAGTCATTTGTTCAAAAAGGGTAAAATATATGCAAATATTGTGTGAATTTAACTGTAAAATCTGTGCAAATTAAGTATGGAAATCAGTGACTATTACAAATTGCAGATTATTTTCAGAGGCTTCAAAGACCACCCCACATATGTAAATATTACGTGAATTAAACTGTAAAAATCTGTGCAAATTAAATATGAAAAACAATGACTATAACAAATTGCAGATTATTTTCAGAGGCTTCAAAGACCACCACCTGCCCCCAGAGAGCTGTTGTCTACAAAACAGGAAGTCCAATTCCTTAACTATAATTCAGAGCTCCATAGTCTGGTTCATGTGTAGCTATTCATTTCCACCACCGCCCACTGCAGAAAGCTCATTGCTTGCCTCAATTACTTTAAACTGTTTGCCTGCTAAAAACATTTTCTTTGCTGTACCTGGGATTCAATTTTTAAAACTCTAAGGTTACAAATTTGTTTAACTTAGTGAAAGATTCTATCATAAGGTATGAACGATTAGATTTCTAGTTTTTCCATTAACTTAATGAAGGTGCTCAGTCTATTTTCCCCCTTTAATATCATTTTATGTATCTATAAAATTAAGGAAATGGATCTAGCTAAGCTGCCAGGCTCCTTACTGTCCAAATGCATACTAATTCTATTATCCTCAACTCACTTCATTTCCCAATCCTCCCACTGAATCTTCATTCTCACCATTTGTTTTCCTTCATGCATTTGAGAACTTTCTCTTTTTTCTTTTTTTAACAAGAAATTGGAGAAGTCCTAGTGTATTTCCCTGAATAGAAGCCTAATTGTTTACAATAAAACAATATTTCCTCATCTCATTTTCTGACAACAGCTTTTAGATGGTTGCTAACCTTGAGCCAGGATTCTATGAATCCTTCATCATATTACTTTACTGAGTAAACAGAGCTCAAGCTACTATGAACAGAAATATGGAGAAGAAACAATAAGCACAAATTTGGATTTCTAATGCAAGTTTTACCATTAATTATAGTATTTGTAAATGAGCATTGCTTTATTTCTTGTACCCTTAGAAAACAACCCTTTGAGGTAAAACTACTCCAGAAACACACCAGCAAATAACAAAGTTCAAATTCCAAACCCAAATTAAGTTTAGCTTCACAAAATAGATTTCATTCTGAATAGGTGATTGTTGAATTAACAGGGGTTCTACAGATTCAAGTTTTCAGTCTATATTAATCCTTGTTTGTCCAGCAGAGACTATCCATATAGCAGGGACTTGGTAAATATTTGTTGACTTACTGGAAGGGATATAGCTGGGTTCAACAATTACTTATTCATTTGGAGCTTCACTGAAAAAGAACAGTAGAGAAAGCTTTACCTCATTTCACTCAAACCTCTTGGTTTCTAAATGATAGAGTTATTAAAACTTGGCCATTTGCACTTATCATCCCATAAGCTTCTACATCCAAGACAGGCTTTCAAAGCCTCATTATTCCCAAAGACACAACAATTATAAAGGTTTTTAAAAGTTGATTTTCTTTTTGTCATAGCCAGACGTTGCCAAATCACTACACTTTGTTTACTTCCTGGTATCTTGGGGGTAGCCAACAGCTGTCTAGTTGGACTTAAGGCCCATTCAATAAGGAATTCATACCTGGGAAAGGTCGCCGATATGAGAAGAGAACCTACTACTGTCATTTCTCTAACTCAGCACACCCTCTAACTGTATTCTAAAACTGTACTCTAAAACCCATAGGTAAGTGTAGTTTTCACCCTCATCAGAGAAGCTCTTTTTCCAACAGATGAAGACTGTTAAAGAGGTCTATAACCAGTGCAAAGAGTAAGTGATCATAGACTGCCCAATCCCAGTTGGTACAATCTTCAATACAACCCCTATGTCTCATGTCCAGGGAATGCCTCAAAGGAGAGGGTAGAAAGACCATAAAAGTCAGATGGCTAGGATGCCTGCTGGAAGACAGTGTCTTCTGGACATGACAGCGAAATTATCACCCATGAAATCTCAATGATATGATTGCCTAAATAAGATCTGCATAATAGCACTAGGTGACACATGAATGTAGTCAAGGGGAATTTCATAGGACCTCAGCCCCAGACTATGGAAAACAGTCTGGCGGTTCCTCAGAAAATTGGACATATCACTACCTGAGGACCCAGCTATACCACTCCTGGGTATATATCCAGAAGATGCTCTAACACATAACAAGGAAATATGCTCCACTATGTTTATAGCAGCTTTATTTATAATAGCCAGAAACTGGAAAGAACCTAGATGCCCTTCAACAGAGGAATGGATACAAAAAATGTGGTACATTTATACAATGGAATATTACTCAGCTATTAAAAACAATGAATTTGATAAATTCATATATAAATGGATGGAACTAGAAAATATCATCCTGAGTGAAGTAACCCAATCACAAAAGAACATACATGGTATTCACTCACTGATTATTGGATTTTAGCCCAGAAGCCTGAAATACCCAAGATTCAACTCACAGACCACATAAAGCTCATAAAGAATGATGACCAAATAGGGGAGCCTTCAGTCCTTCTTAGAAGGAGTAACAAAATACTCAAGGGTGCAAATAAGGAGACACAGTGCAGGACAGAAACTGAAGGAGGGACAGTCTACAGACTATTCCACCTAGATATCCATCCTATGTGCAGTCACCAAAGGTAGAGGTTGATGTGGATGGCAGGATGTACACGCTGACAGGAGCCTGATATAGCTGTCTCCTTAGAGGTCTGCAAGAGTCTGACATACTCAGAGGCAGATGCTCACAGCTAACCATTAAACTGAGCATGGAGTCCCAATGGAGAAGATAGAGTGAAGGCTGAAGGAGTTGAGAGGATTCGCGACACCATGAGGAAAGCAACAATCCCAACCAACCAGAGCCCCCAGGGTCTAAGCCACCAGCCTGGGAGCGCTTAGGGAGGGACCCATGGCTCCAGCTATATATGCAAGGGAGCTATATATATAAGTAGGAGAAGAGATCCTTGGTCCCATGAAGGCTGGACATGGGGGTAGGATATTCGAGGGTGGGGAGGTGAGGTACAGGGGAGGGTGGGTGGGGGTACACCAACGTGTGGAGGCGGGAAAGGGGGGAAGGGATAGTGAGTTCCTGGGAGGGAGGGGGGGAAATGGGGTAAGGAGAGAACATCTGAAATGTAAAAACTAAAAAATTTTTCAATAAAAAAAAAAAAAAAAAAAGAGATTTCAAGTAATCAATGGCTGCTAAAAGAAGAAGAATCAGTTTTTTTTCTGAGACTAGCCCACTGATTAGATTATCTAATCCCAAGGGGCCAGCCCTTATCACACATGTATATGTACAAACATGAAATGGTAAGTGAATTTAGTTGGTTATATGCATGTGTGTATGTATGAATGTATGTGCAATAATATTTATAAATAGGTCATGGATTTGAAAGGGGACAATGAAGTAGATGTAAGGGAAAGGAAATGGTTGAAATAATGTAAGTACAGTATTGATGTATGAAATTGTCAAAACATTAAATGTAAATTAAAAGTATAATTGATGATAGAATTGTAAAGCCCTAGGCAAATCTCCATGGCTTGAGAGTGGCAACTCTAATTGTATAGAAGATCATTGAAATGCATAGTATTTAGAACTGACACAGCATCTGTGACTACCTAAGTCTAGGTGTGTGATGTGTTTATTTGTGAATTCATTACAATAAGTAATTTTCTGTTTTAAAAATCATCCTTAAAATCTGCATTCAAAATGCCTCACTTGAACTGCATTAGTCCTGCAGATTTGTCAGTCCCAGCCCCAGTACTAGGAAAACTTTAATAGGTTACAAAGTGTCAAATTAATACAGAAGTGCTCACTGATAGCTAAGATATCACCTACAATGTAATGTTTAATAACCTCAAATGTTATGAAAAATTTAAAGATTTGTTTTCAAATGAAAAATGATGGCAAGAAAAATTAGAAAACAAAAATTGATGGGCTGTTTATTTCATTCTGAGTGCTTCATAATTTTTTTATTTTTATTTTTATTTTATTTATTTTATTTTATTTATTTTATTTTATTTTATTTCCAAAACAACTCTGTGAGGTAGGTGTGATTATCTATACTTTAAAGATGAACAAATTAAAATCAGAGCTGGGAAGTCACTGAACCTGAGGACTGTCCTGAATCTAGCCTTTTGGTTCTCCATCCGGGACTCCTTTGTGCTCATGTGCATTATTGATTTAACACTTATAGAAAAAAATCTATGTTATTTCAAAAGAAACCTATTGGAGGTGGAAATGGCTCTGTGTATAAAAGCTTGTTATGCAAACCCGACAGCTTGAGTTCAATCCCCAGATTCCATAATTCCTTAGTGGAACTAAGTTTTCGTCTAACTTTCATATCCATGTCATGGCACGCACACACACACACACACATACACACTCACATACACACATACACAGAGAGAGAATAAATCAAAATGAAACCTGATCATTTTATTAAAATGCTTGAATTTATTGAATTTCTTTTGAGAGCTGCTGTCTAACTTTGGCTTATCCTAGATACATGGCATCCTTAATTTCAGATGGCAGGAATCATGAAATCAAAAGTTGTAAAGTAACATAGGAATTTGTCATTGCAACTCAGTAGGTTTGATTTAGCCTAGAAACTCTATTACCTGTTTATCTATCTATGCTCATGCAACAAGTTCCATTATAAGTCACCCCATAACATCAAGACCATGTGCTTTTTGGTCCCTAAGGTTACCCTGTCACAATCTACAAACAGATAGTGGCAGAATTCACTCAAATCCTTTTGTTTTCCACTCACATCCTATATTATTTCTTATTTCTGTCCAGATGCCAGTATCTTTGCCAGTTAAACCGGGTGTCAATTTCCAGATTTCATGGTCAATAATAACATTAGCATGTATCCCCCTTTGGCCCGGGATTTGGGAAAGGTATGACTCTGAACTTCAACATCTACTATACTTCATTTTGCCCTTTCAGACCTTTGGCTCTTTCTTTACTCCCATCTATTCTGGCATTCTGTATTTTTTTTTTTTACACAAACTGGGGATAAAGGATGCTATTTGTGCTTAAGGTTCACATTACCTTATTGTGAGCTATTATAATTCAGTCTTTGTTACCCACTTGCTGTTTGGGAAGAGATGAGTTCTATTCTAACCCTGACAGAGTGGTGATGACAGCTAACTAAGCCCTGAGTCTTCTGGCTGAGGTGACTTTCCTGAGTTTTACAGATCAAGCCTGTCAGAACTTGCTGCTATCAACCCTTGAGCTCATAACCTCTGCAGTCTGGATTTCACTTCACGTGGGGAAAGTACGCTACCTTTGTATTGATGGGAAACAAGGATTTAGAGAAGTAGGGAAGCAGAATCTGCATTCAATATTAAACCAGTTTTCTCACAGCCATATATCTAGAAATTACAAACTCCATCAATAGATCATTTAGTCTTTCCATAAGCAACAGAGAGCAGATATCAAAAAAGGTACAAGAGGGCTGGTAAGATGGCTGAGGGTGGGTAAAGGCACTTGCTTGTGCAGTTCTAACCCTCTGAGTTAGAGCCTTGGAACTCATGTAAAGAAGATAGGAGAGAGCTGGTTTCACAAAGATGTTCTATGATTTCCATGTACACACTAAGGAACTCAAACCCACAGACACTCCCCCCTCCATGATAATGATGATGATGATGATGACTACGACAATGACTATGGCAACTACAACAACAACGAAGAAGAAGAAGATGACAAACATGATGATAACTAAGAATACAAAGACAGTGATGATAATCATAAATTTTTAAAGCTAAAATAAATGAGGCTGGAGAGGTGGCTAAGTGGTAACGAGCTTAACTGTTCTTCCAAAGGACCTAGTTTCATTTTCTATCACCCACTCAAAACCATCTGTCCCTCCAGTTTCAGGACATTGAACCACCTCTTCTGGACTCAAAGGACACCAGGCATGAAGTAGTACATATTCATACAGGTTGGGAAAACATCCATACACATAATTTTTATACATTTTTAAAGTATTGGAAATATCTAGTTGGTACAGAAAAGAATGTTGTTATGTACCAAGCATTGCTTAAAATATTTGACAGATAATCTCTCTTTGACCAAATATTAATCATATTTTTCTCAGACTTTCCTGACTAGATATTGAAATGGGATTTATCTTTGCTATGTTTGCTTAGCCCAGTTTTATACTTTTTTAAAAAAAAAAAAAGTCTTAATGTTTAAAAGAGAATCTCCAGTCTTCAATATCCATTTAAATTCTTCATTGTCATCCTTGAGATACATGGTTGGCCTGCATTCAGCAAAAACCCCAAGTCCGATACACAAAAATAACTTTGCACATTGTGACTCTTGTTAACAATTGTCTACTCTGCTTAAGGAAAGGCCATTCAGAGACTGGCCCACCTGGGGATCCATCCCATACACAGTCACCAAACCCAGACACCATGTGTGGATGCCAAGAAGTGGCTTGCTGACAGGAGCCTGATATAACTGTCTCCTGAGAGGCTCTGCCAGAATCTGACAAATACAGAGGCCGATGCTCGCAGCCAACTATTGGACTGAGCACAGGGACCTCAATAGAGGAGTTAGGGAAAGGGCTAAAGGAGTTGAAGGGGTTTGCAACCCCATAGGAAGAACAATATCAACCAACCAGACCCCCCCCTAGAGCTCCCAGGTCTAAACCACCAACCAAAGAACATACATGGGGGGGACTCATGGCTTCCAGCTGCATATGTAGCAAGGGATGGCCTTATTTAGCATCAGTGCCAGGAGAGGCCCTTGGTCCTGTGAATGCTTGAGGTCCCAGTGTAGGGGAATGCCAGGACAGTGAGGTAGGAGTGGGAAGGTGGGTGGTGGAGCACCCTGATAGAAGCAGGGGATGGAATAGGGAGGTTGTTAAGGGGGAACTGGGAAATGGAATAACATTTGAAATGTAATGACAAAAAAAACAATTGTCAACTCACCAATCATTCAAATATGCTTCTTGGTTATACATTCATACTTGTTCATGATGTGTTTGCAGTTGAACTTAATCTCTTTCACATACTGGAAGTGTCTTTACACCTATGATGATATACATGAACAGTCTGTCCTTGCCATTTCACAAATAAATGGTAAATTATTCATTCACTCATCCACCACATACATCAATGAAACACATTCAGTAGCTCATAGATTTTCACTAAAACAGACAAATATTTAGGCAATGAAATGAATCTGACAAGTAAAAATAAAGTAAAATAATTTGAATATATGCAATTATAGTGGAATAAAATTATCAATTAATATCAAGAGAAATCACAGAAAAATACAAATGCTTAGAGATTAAACAATATGTCCTTGAATGCCAGTAAGCAATTGAAATAATTGAGCAAATTTTCTTACAGTCAAATGAAAATGATAGTAGAAGTTAACAAATCTTTGAGATGTCAAAAAAGCAGTTGCAATTGGAAAGCTTATAGTTATTAATGTTAATATCTAAAAATCATAAAGATTTCAAATTAGCTGAACAATGAACTTAAAGGTCTGGAGTAAACAATTGAACCCCCAAAGCAGCGAGAGATAATAAAATAGGATGAAAATTAATGAAATGAAAGCAAAAGAGCAGTTCATAGAACCAACTAAGCAAAGAAAACAAAAACTAGTAAAACAAGGGGGAAGTAACATAATAGATATCAATGAAGTTTAGGCATCATTAGAGAATACATTGAAAGTACATCTTCCAATAAATTGGAAAAATATTATAGAAATAGATATATTCCTAGAAATATAACTTGGAAAATGTAAATCAATAAACTATAGAAAACTTAAATGAATTCATACAAAGTAATGAAACTGAAGTAGAGATAGACTATCTTATTTATTTATTTATTTACACTCTAGATTTCATTCTGCCTCTGCCCCCCCACCCCGTCCACCCTCTTACTGTTCCATATCCCATAATTCCAATCCAACCCCCTGTGTCCACGAAGCTGTGTCCACCACCTGACCTCTAAACTCCCTGAGGCCCTAGTCTCTTGAGGGTTAGGTGCATCTTCTCTGATTGAACACAGACTCGGCAGTCCTCTGCTGCATATGTGTTGGGGGCCTCATATCAGCTGGTGTATGTTGCCTTTTTTATGGTCCAGTGTTGAGAGATCTTGGGGGTCCAGATTAATTGAGACTGCTGGTCTCCTACAGGGTCGTCTTCCTCCTCATCTTCTTTCAGCTTTTCCCCAATTCAATCACAGAGTCAACACCTTATGTCCCTTGGTTGGGTGCAAATATCTGCATCTGACTCGTTCAGCTGCTTGTGGGGTCTTCCAGAGTGCAGTCATGATAGGTCCCTTTTTGAGAGTGCTCCATAGCCTCAGTAATAGTATCAGGCCTTGGGACCTTCCCTTGAGCTGGATCTCACTTTGGGCCTGTCACTGGACCTTCTTTTCCTCAGGCTCCTCTCCATTTCTATCCCTGTAGTTCTTTCAAACAGAAACAATTATGGGTCAGAATACCCAAGAGACAGTCTATAGAACTCACAAAGGTCAACAAGCTGAAGGGCCCAAGTCAGGACACCTCAGTCCTACTGGAGAGGGAGAAGAAAGCCATTGCAAGTGAGGGAGGAGGGAGGGATCTGGGAGGGAAAGTGGATGGTTGGGGAGGGTGGCGGAGGAGACCTGATTTGATATTGGGTGAGGGAAAAGGACTGAGGCCCTGAGGGTCAGCAGAAAGAACAAAAACAGGCAACCTCGGGAGGTAGGAGGTTGGGGGGCCCTCCAGAATGCACCAGAGACCTGGGAGGTGAGAGACTCTCAGGACTCAAAGGGAGGACCTTAAATGAAATACCCAACAGTAGGTAGAGGGTACTTATATAACCCACCTCCAGCAAGAAGACAGGGCATCAAATGAGATAGAATATCTTAAGAAAGGAAAGCCTATGAGTGGACAGGATTAGTGCCATATTCTATCAAACCTTTTTAAAAGAGCTAAGACCAATGTTCTTCAAGCTGACTCATGAAGTAGAAAAGAAAAGAATAGTACCAATCTTATTCTTTAAAGCTAGAATTAACCTGCTAAAAATTGCATAAAAACTGAACAAAAGGAATGATTAAAACAGTCTTGTCTAATTTCCCTCATAAACAGAGGCAAATGTTCTCAATTAAATACAAACCAAATTTGAAAACATGTTAAGAACATTATATGTCATGACCAAATATGTTTCATTTAAGGATGCAAAGATAATTCAATATGTATAATCAACCAGTTTAATAGAGCATATAAATAGGTATAAGGACAAAGTCCAAAAATCGAATAACTATCCTAATAGATACAGACTTGTCTTTGATCAAGTTGAGCATTCCTTAAGGGTTATAAACTGGAAAAAAAAAAAAAAAAAAGAACAGAAAGAACTCATTTCAACATAATTAAGGTTATATATGACAACTCTATAGACAATACTATGCTAAATGGGAGAAAATGAGAGCAATTGGTCTAAAATCAGGAAAAAGAGAAGGTGTTCACTCTTTCCACTCTTAGTCAATCAATATAGTTCTCAAAATCTTAGACCAATATGTCATGTGAAAGAAATAAAAGGGGATATAAATAGGAAAGAAACAACCACCACCAACAAAGCCAATCTTATTTACAGATGACATGATTTTATACTAAAAGTAAGATCCTAAATATTTCACCAGAAAACTCTCAGATCTGTAGGAAACTTCAGCAAAGTAATAGTGTGGGAATGGAGGAAGCCTTGGGTGAATGTACTAGAGTGGCTGAGTTAGGGAGGATTAACCTGTGTGCCAAAACTAGCAATGACAGCTTCTTCCTCCCAGATGACTGCAACCTAAGACCTCTCACCAAGACAAGCTAGTTTCCTACCCCTGTACTGTACATAAGAAGCATGCTGAGGTTCTTGTATGCTATGTACTTGGCAATGCTCCAGCAGAGTGAGCACAGCCTATCTTTTCTGTCCCTATGCCTTCCTGTGCATCTGCCCTTTCTTCTTTCCCTTTCCACCTCAGTTAGGTCAAGTCCCAACCAATTTGAATGAAGCAAAATAGGTTCCAAAAACTCAATATGCAAAAATTAGTAGAATAGTGAAAATAAATTTTCTAAGAAAGAAAACATAAAAACAACTCAATCCACAAGAGCTACCAGTTGGAGATGCAACTTAAAGGTAGAGCAGTTGCCTAGTATCTACACAGCCGTAAGTTCTATGGCCAGCAGTACATAAACCTTAAAGTGGCTGCAAATAGACCTAACTAAACAGGTGAAAGATTTCTGCAATGAAATTTTTAACGTAAAAAAAGAAGAAGAAGAAAATGAAGATACTGGAATAATATATCAATCTCTCTCATGATCATATTGTGAAGATAACTGTTCTCAAATTGATCAAAAGACTCAATACAATATTAAAATTTCAAGGACATTTATTTAAGAACTAGAAAAAAATCCTAAAATCTACATTGAAGCAAAAACATCTTGAATAGACAAAATGATTCTCAGTAGAAAGAAATGTTGGCAGTATAACAATGCATAATCTATTATATTTTAGAACCAGGATCATAAACAAAGTGTGGCAGATACATAGATAAAAGGAATATACTTACAAATCTAGAAAGAAAATTAACATCTACAGACACTTAATTTTGGTCATTTTAAAAACAGAGTACTACATAGATCAGGGCTGGCCTTAACCTTCTGACCCTCTAGCCTTCGCTCTACAAGTTCTGAGATCACAAGCAAGCTCAATCACACCTTCCACTGCCATCTAGTTTTTTCACCAGATGACAAAAAACACAATTGGAGAAAAGATAGCTTTTTCAAAGAATAGCATGGCAGAGGTCAATATTACCAGGTAGAAGACTAGAGTCAGATCCATTTAAAAGAAGAAAAAAGAAAGAAAGAGAGAGAGAGAGAGAGAGAGAGAGAGAGAGATGAGAGAGAGAGAGAGAGAGAGAGAGAGAGAGAGAAAGAAAGAAATTACATCCACGTTTCTCAAACTGTACAAAAAAGCATTCAAATTGTAGCAAAGACTTTAATGCAAGACCTGAGACTCTGAACTGGTGGAGGGAAACATAAAATGCTTCAATTTAAGTAAACATAAACATGGACTTTCTGAAAAGGAGTCTAAGAGCTCAGAAAATTATATCAAGAATGGGCAAATTGAATTGCATAAAACAAAAAGGCTTCTTATTCACTAATCTATTTCTGAATTCAGATAATAATGTGAAATATTTTTTGAGATGCCAAGTATTTTCAAATTTTAAAATATTTTTGGAAAGATTTTCAGTGGTTGGTCTAACCCAAAATCCATCTAGCCACAGAGCCTGGTTATAAAGTACAGATGTAAAAGGTTTGGATACATAAGAAGTCTTTTTAAAATTGCTTGAGAATGCTCTTGCCGGAGCAATAACAGAGAAAAATGTTAGTTATGCTAGGAATGAACTTGGTAATCATCTCCAATAATGCCTTCATCCACAGATAAGAAAGTAAAGTGACAGAGAGAAAGAATCTAGGACATTATTTCCACTGTAGTGTTTATTCCATTGGTTAACTGTTTCAGTCCTTCTTCCCAATTCCTCACAATTATATAAAATCTTGCAAAATTACTCTTATTCCCATCACTGTGCCCACAAATACTGACATGTAATTCTTCCTTAGTCATCCCCACAAGACTTGGCTACCCATTTTACTTCGCTTCCATCTTGGGACTTCTAAATCAAATGTGAGTAATTTAATGCTAACTGATTGAGCAAAGACAGTTTTAAGCAGCATGAGCAAAGCTTGATGAGGCTCAGGTTTCAAGCTTTAAGTACAAACCGAGGTTTCTCTTCACTGATAATTAAGGTACCACGTGCTAATATTTGTCATCTCTAATTACTTTGATCAGAGATCTGAATGCCTTTAGAGAAATTCACTTGTGAATATGGCAGTTTGTGGTCTGGCAGTTGGTGGCACACACCTTTGATCCCAGCACACAGGATAGGGAGGCAGAGGCAGGCAGATCTCTGAATTTGAGTGAGTTCCAGAATGGCCAGGACTACACAGAGACACCCTGTCTTGAAAAACAAAAGGAAGGAAGGAAGGAAGGAAGGAAGGAAGGAAGGAAGGAAGGAAGGAAGGAAGGAAGGAAGGAAGGAAGGAAGGAAAGAGAAAAATGGCAGTTTGTAAAGAAATTCAGGCTGTATGTTTTATATGGTTAATTTAGGTCAAATATTTCCATACATCCAGTAAAGTAGTCCAGGTGCAGAAGAGTCTTATTTACTAAAGTTTGCACCCTTTGTGGTTCAATGCTATAAAAAAAATAAGTAAAATTAGACAGGAATAATATATAGGACATCTCATATTCATCATTTGATATCGTCTCACTCATCTGTGAAATGAGAATGATATTATCTTCAAAAGACATACATATAAAAGTGTTTTATGATAATGAAACAAGATAAATTGCTAGCCATCAAATCACAAATATGTGATCTTTTCCTGTACATAATAGTACACAAATAAAAATATCCCTACACTCTGTTAATTTAAGTGTGCAGTCATTCCAGGGCCCTCATCGTCCAAAGCCCTTTTCACCATGGCCCTCTCTCAAAGCACAAACACCCATATGCTGGTCATACCTATTTTCCCCGATATTAAAAATCTAGTGGCAACTGTAATGGTCTGTAACAGTCCTTTCAGAAATAATGGGAAATTATGGTTCTTAGAAACAGAGAAATCTCATCAGTCACTTCTGATTCTCAAGGTCAGTGGCAAGATACTCAACAACAATAATCCTCACTGATATAGTATTAAGAAATATGAAAACAAACAGGTATTCAGAAGGAAGTAAGTGGGAAAACTCATCAACAGGAACTCCACAAGAAAAGGACACTTAATATTCCTACTAATTAGCATCTCATTAATTCCTTCATGTTTCATGGCTAAATACACACACACACAATGCAAGAAAACATATTATAATGAGTCTTAAATATATTCATTCTAGTGCAAATAATGTGAGCATACATAAACATCAATTTCTTAACATTTCTGATGGTAGAGTTTGTCTGGGACAATAGCAACAAGAAAGACTGGAGTGATTTTTGGAAAGCTTACCTTCATTATTTAGGAGAAAAGTATCTAATTAGTCAGCTCCAATTTTTAAAAATTGAATGGCAGGTACCTGTCAGGAAGTGCACAAAGTATTGCAACAAGTATTGCAAAACTGTACAATGTCTGTCCAAAGGTATTTATGATCCTTTAAAGAGACTCATACATGTTGAATTCATACCCCATTTAATTTTCAGTTTTAAAAGGATTGCTGAAACTGTTCTAATTTGATCAGAACCTTCTCCTTTGAAATGAATTTCTTTATGCAACAAGAGTGACATTAACTGAACTAATAAAAAACACTGATGACAACACTCTCTTGATTAGTAACATTTATAAAAGGTCATTTGGGAGTTCAGGGAAAAGGAGGTTCTGGTTATAGGTGCTGCTCCTGAATCAGGAAGATGCAAATACACAAGTTTGTTTCCTCTTTAGAAACTATGATAAAGAAATGCTTCTTAGAAAACAAAAATCAATTCTTTTCAATATATAAATCATTTGTTTTAATCAGAAAGAACTCCCGAGTTGGTTGACAACTTGTGCATGGTCCTGAGTGACTCAGAAGCAGAGTATTCTTAAACTTTATGCTGATCTTGGAGCATGCATTCCTCTAATCAGGGCCCACTTCTATCTATATCACAGAAGTTCCTCTGGCCCAGAACTCCATCTTTTCTTCCATACATAATATTACCATGTGTTTTTACTTACTACTATATGATAACCTACAGGAAGGACAAACTAGGGAAGTTTCTCCCCAGAATAAAAATAGTGTGATGGCAGTTAAGCTAAGGACAATGGATAGGCTCCGAATCAAGCTTCACTTCTGCTTTTGGTATCCCTGTGTTCTTATCTGTACACAAAACACTCAAATAAACTTGCGCTCTGCTTTTCTGGAGTTTTCCTCAATATCCTGCCCACCATCATCCAGTCTCTCAACTCAAGTTTTGATACTGTTCTAACCAATTTTCCTCTAACCAATCTTCCTCTTCCTGGCATCCTTTGCATCTCACCTCACCAGCTGGCATGCCTGGATTGCTATATTGAAGTTTTTGGTGTGTATGGTGGTTTGAATGAGAATGATCCCCACAGAGTCATTTATTTAAGCAATTGGTTCCCATTTAGTGAAACATTTTGGAAAGAATTAGGAGGTGTGGCCATGTTGGAGGAGATGTGGCCATGTTAGAGGAGGTGTGTACTGATAGTGGACTTTGAGGTTTGAAAAGCCCAGCTATTCCCAGTTAGCTCTTTCTGCCTTACAATAGTGTCCCTAGATGTAAGCTCTCAACAACTGCTCCAGTCCCATGCCTGTCTATGTGCCTGCTGTCATGCTCCCTACCATGATGACTACGATGGACATGACTCTAGCCCTCTAAAGCCACTGGCTCCAAATTAAAGTAAATGCTTTATAAGTTGTCTTGCCTATGGGATTTTAATGACAGCAATAGAAAGTAAGGCAGTGTAATACGCCCCATTCTTTTGGTTTGCCATTCTCTTAGAAAGGAGTATACATATTTTCATAAAGCAATAATCATTCTAGAACCTAAAGCAAGCAGCTATAAAAAGAAAATGAAGAAAACACTAATTCTTGAGCAATAGTGTTTGCCAAAGGCAGCCAGACTTGACAGTATTTTTTTAATGTAAACACATTGCACAAACAATGAGTAAAAACAGTTCAAATAGCTGTTTACTGTTTGCTACCTTTGAGGAAACAGACAAGTCACATAGATATGTCAGCACAGATTTTTGCAACCATTTATTTGCAATGCTAATTTTTAAAGTTATGTACAAAAACAATATCTTTGTTCTTCAGCATTTTCTAACTACACCAGAACATATATTTCCTGCTCAATGTACAGGCCAGTGATACAGGACAAACAAGTACAACAGGCCCCAAAGACCTGTAACAGTTGATATCATCATCAAAAAGCTGATTGACGCTTATATTTAAGGCTTTTTCACTGTTTTTATTTGACTGTTCAACATAGTCCTGAGTGCGCAAAATGTTTGTACTCAATCTTTTTTCAGCAACTCTTGCTGCCTGAGATGAACGTTTCTACTTGGAGGAAGATGGTACGCAGTTCACTGATCTGGCACTCCAGGTCCAGCAGCTGCTGGTTACGTACTTCAGCCAAAGTCAGGCCCTGCTTAGCCTTCAAAAAAATCTAGATCACGACCACAATTTGAGGAGGCACAGGGTTAGCCACCAGTTTTCTCCAGGTCTTCTTCCTGGAGCTTTACCCCAGCTAGTTCAGCCTGTCTCACCATCTTCTCCTTCAGCCTGACCTATTTCTGATGTCTCACAGGCATAGTGGTGGCTGATGATGCCACGTAGTGACTAAGGAGAAAAGAAACTGGCTCTGACGAATGCGGTGCCAGCCCGCCAGTACTTACAGTCCGTGGCCAATTCATGCTGGATATGTTAGGTGAGGCTGGATGAGTCGGGCTTGGCTAGCAAAGGAGGCTTTATGATGTTCAATTCATTCTTTTTCCTTGAACACACACTCCTCTGTGGTACAACACAGGACACCTTGCTGCTTCTTGTCTATTAAATGGATAGCCCTTCTAACTCTGTCAGTGCCGGGACAGTTCAGTCATTCCTGTAAAAACTCTTCTATGGGGTTTGTTTCAGTCTTTTCAAAAGCATGGTTGTCAAACATCAAGCTGTCATCCAACTCTGAAGAGACTTTCTGTGGTTAAGGTGGTCCCTTTAGTTCCTCTAATCTGTCCTTCATCTTTGAATCCAGCTGCTTGCCTATCTGTACTTCAGGACTGCGAGGGAGATGTATCCATCAGCTTTGGCTTGTGGTATAGGAAGTCAAGGGACAGCTCAGTTTTGCGTCAGTAGAAGCTATTTAAAAATCTTTCCTTCCCAGGCGAGCAAAAAAATGACAAAGTCAATAGGCCACTGAACTGTTTATTCAGGATGAGGAGTTGTCAGGTGGTAAAGCACACGGCTGGACTAGACCAACTAAATTGTATTCCGGAATAAGCCAGATACTTGCCTGATTTGTCAAGAGCTGAGGCAAGAGTACACATGAGTATGGAGCTTTAGGCTAAGAGGTAACAAAGTAAAAGGTTGAAGTCTGTACAGCCCCCAGAAGCAATGCTGTTGGTTCAAGGAAGGTAGTCAAGTGTTTTAGAAAGCACTAATGACTATAGACTTCTTATTTAAGATTGAGAACTAGCACACTTATAACAGAAAACAAAGAGATCAAAAAAAAAAAAATCTAACGATAGCATCCAACTAAAAAAAAAATGGCCTTTTAAAAAAAAAAATGGCTTCGGCCAATCTATGGCAAAAATAACAATCTGCTCACTGGTAAAGGAAATAAAAAGAGCATAGCTTCCTGATTGCAGATCTGTTTCATTTAAATAATAATCTCTTTATCATCCATTGTTAATGCAAACTAGTGACTGGTAGTTTCATTACCTGCAATTAAAACTGCCTGTTATCTTTCTATCTTGGTATCTGCCTGCCTGACATGCATTAAACTCCTTCATTATAATTGAATGAAGAAAATACATTCTTTACAGTATTTTTCAACTATTATATATTAAAATCTAACTGTTTTCCTCACGCCTTTTCTCATTGTCAAAATATTATTAAAACATTTGTTTGTTTGTTTTGGTGCTGCATAGATGACTTTAGAACCTAAGACTAAGCCTGGACTAGGGTAAACCAAAAACTACTGTTCTACTAAGTGAATGTAGCAATAGATTGACTTCTAATGACATTCTGCTATACTCATAGATCAGTGCCTTGTGCAGATAGCATCAGAGAAGCCCCACCCCACTCCCTGCGCAGAGGGACCAATACAGAGAGACCCACAGCCAGACATTATGCAAGAGTAGTAGTTAGAGAACCATGGAAGCACTTAGCCCTGATAGGATGTCTCCATCAAATTCCTCATCTCAAGGATCAGGGCACCCTGCAGAAGTGGAGAAAGAAAGGGTGTAAGCACCGGGGGGTAGGGTGTGAGGACACCAAGGAAACAAGGCCCTTAAATCAACAAGCCCAAAACACAAATGAATTTGCAGAGATAGAGAAATCATGCACAGGGCCTGTATGAGCTTGCACCAGAGTAGGGCCCTATAGCTAAAAATGGAAATGAAACACATAACCCTATCCCTAACCCAGAAGCTATCTCCAACTGATAACAACATGCAAATGAAAATTCAGATTCTGCCAAGGAGAAATAGTGTCTTTAGATGTTCATTGTCTCATAATTTCATGTCAGGCCAATTTTAACCTTTCTAAAACTTTTTATATTTTAATTTAATTTAAATTTATTTTATTTTATATATACTTTAAACTTATATTTATTTTTATTATTTTTTTCTGTCTTTTTATCCTAAAAGGTCCTCTGGATTGAGAGATGGATGGAGATAGATAGAGATGATAGATAGATAGATAGATAGATAGATAGGATAGATAGATAGATAGAAATAGAAAAGACAGATACATATAGATAGAACATAACTAGATACATATTATAGAGATATATAGATTCATTCAGTTTTGTGTTTTTATAGGATTCATGCATGTGTGGATGGGTTGATCTCTTTATCAATATCTCTGTGTTGTGTTTTTTCTTTGCTCTTCTGTTTCTTTCGTCCTATTCTGGTATATTAGTTTTATCTAATTATATTTTATTATTATCCCTTCAATCCTTTTAGTTTCCTAATAAGAGACAGAAAAGGAGCCAGGCAGTAGTGGTAATCCCACCACTTAATCCAGCACTTGGGGGGCAGAGGCAGATGGATTTTCTGAGTTCGAGGTCAGCCTGGTCTACAGAGTGAGTTCCAGGGCTATACAGAGAAATCCTGTCTCAGAGAGAGAGAAAAAGAAAGTGAGAACAAGAGAGAGAAGAAGAGAGAGAGAGGGGAGAGAGGGAGGAGAGAAGAGAGTGAGGGGAGAGAGAGAGAGAGAGAAAAGGAGTGGAACTGTATGGGAGGGGATGTGGAGAGGCTGCAAGAAGGAGAAGAAGAATAAGAAAAAACTGTACTCAGGATATATTGTGTGAAACAAAATCCATTTTCAATAAAAGGAGAATAAAAAACAAAAAATGTTTTCTGGTTAATCTATAGTTTTCTTTTTTTTCTTTTTATAAACTCTAAGGTTTTTGAGCTTTATTTAACTTTTACTCAGGTTTCGTTCACAAGATCAAACAAATATAAGCATCTCGTCAAAAGACATTTTATTTTTATGTGTATTTGTGTATATAGTATTTATGTTCGTATGCCACGGAGGTTAGAAGAAAGTCAGATTTCTGAACCTAGAGTTACTAGTGGCACTGAGCTACACAGAATGCTTTGAACTAGATTTCAGTATTTTCAAGTGCAACAAGCACCTTTTATTTGCAAGCCCTCAAAATATCTTTCATACTCATAAAATTCTCCTGCCATCTGTCTAGTAATTTATACCATTCTATCCTGAGTCCCTCTCTGTCCTTTCATTTACCTAGATTCCCTCTCCCCACTCTCACTAGCGTCTGGAAGCATGACATCCCCATAACTTTCCAGTTACCTTCCCTATCACAGCCTAAGCTGTGAAACCTACAGAAACCAAGTTCAAGTTCTCCCAATCTCTAACAAGCCTTACCAGCAAGAAGCTCTCAGCAAAAGACAAAGCATAAAAACGTCCAGTTTTATATCCGTTTTTTATTGTGGGTATTGTGTGTTTGTTTTGTTTTGTTTTGTTTTTTTTAACAAATGCTTGAGAAACTCTCTACAGAACTTAAGATGTTATTGGAAGGCTGCTGAGAGCCCTTTTTGCTGAAGCAAAGGTTTTTTTAGTATTCCTCAGGCCCTATGAAGAACGTTATTGCCTCTGCTGACATAATACTACCCAGTCAGTCATAAGGAGACTCAGCTTTGGGTTGAAGAGAAAATAAGGACACTGAGAAAGAGAGGCTCTCACAACTCCCATGGAATCCTCTTATCACAAACCTCAGCATATATTTTCTCTATTCCTTAATATTTACTTTGTCAAGTGACTCTGTCTGACATCTCAGAATTTTTGCTAGAATTTGAAACTCAATTGAGACTTGTTGAAAAAAATTGTTAAATTCCTATCAATATTCTTCATTAGGAATTTTGTTACTAATCTCCTATGTCCAACTCTATTGCTATGTATATGTAAATGTACCTGGATTTGATCATTACCTAAAATCTGAAATTGCTTAAACTAAACTTGACTATGTGATACTAAATAGTTTCCTATACTAAATCTTTTAATTCAGTGTTTCAGTTTTAATTCAGCATAGTTAGTTTCATGCTATGTGAAATATTAAGAGGTCACACTAGAACTTGATTTGGTAAAGAATCTCAGAGAAAACAAACCTCTTGATGTATTTAGGAGAGAGTGTTTCCATAGAGATTAATTGAGAAAAGGAAACTCACTCTTTAAGCGGGACAATCCCATGGACTGAATTGAATGGGCTGAGTTCCAGACTGAATGAAAGAAGGTATTGAGCATCTGCATTCATCTCTGTACTTTTTCACTGTGGACACAATGTGACCAGCTGCCCCATGCTCTTGCTACCATACCTTATTTATGTCATAATAAACCCTTCTTTTAAAGAGGTAAGTTTGTCAACAAACCAACAAAAAATTAGCTAATACATTCATCCCACATTAACAAGTTCTCTCTCTCTGCTCCCAGGTGGAATTAGAGACTACGTTCCTCACAACAAATCCCACTGATATTGCCCTGCATATACTGGAATATTAAATGCATTTGGCTTCACTCCATTCCTCCAATCCCAGCTCAGATAATGGTAGAATTTGTTGGGGGGAGTAAAGGAGGAAGGGGAATGAGATCCTTTTCAACCTCAGTGAAGCTTTGGGGGTGTGAGGTTGTTGCTGCTGCTACTGTTGTTATTGTGAAGAAAGTGTTGCCAAGAAACATTCTCTGTTTTAGCTCATCATTTCTCCAATCCCTTGGCACGAGCTTGAAGTTATTTTACTGTATTGGCTAACAGTTATGAGTGCATGTTTCTTTTTAGGCCCTGCTCAGCATGTATGTGACAGGCTAAATTAAGAACCAGGAATCTTACTAATCTATTATTTCAAAAGTCCATTTGTCCAACCTTTAAATAAAGTTTTATAGTGTTTTGTGTCTTTTATTCTTGGTGCTTTATGTGGAAGGAGAAAGATATCATGAAGACCTGGAGCTACTTACATACAAAACTGGAAATTTCTTGGGTGCCATTTTTAAAAGTAAATATAAGTAATTAATTCAAGTGAAAGAAATGTTTCCTGGGAAGTAAAAGTATTTTGGAGCTGGATAATGAATTCAAATTATCTAATAATGTCTTTTCACTGCAAAATTGTTTTTTTATTTTCTGATCTTTTCATCTTTAGCTAAATCATCTATTTTTATTATTATTACATTTTGACCCTGAATGTTAAGCAAATGTTACACTAGTTCTGATTTTTTTTTTAATTTTGTGCTTTCCCCCTAGTTCCTTTTTTTAACTCATCTCTTCTAAACAAATTATATTAGCACATTTGGTGGCTATAAGACTATAAAAAAGCCTAGTTGTCTCATAAACCACATAATTTATTTCTTGTAGTTCTAGAGACTAAAAAGTCCAAGATCAAACTGTAGACAGAGACTGTGTCTTTTGGGGATCCATTTCTTGGCTCAAGGATTAGTCCGTTTTGTTGGATCTCACATCGCAGATAAAGTGAAAAAAGTCCCTCAAGTCTCTTTGTCTGGACTTGGTTTATGAAATCACTCAATTAATTCAGTAGGAAATTGCCTTCGTAACCAAATCACCTTTCAGTGGCTCCATCTTTAAATAACACACCTAGAAAGGCTCATTAAATAACCTAGAATAGGAGCTGTTATGTGTAAGTACCTGATAAATATGTGCCAAAGAATTCAATATATGTTTTTTAAACATGCACTGGAGATTTTGGGGAGAGAGGGGTAACTAGAGGTGCTAGAGATCCATAATCTAACATTCTTCATCCTATCACAGAGACACTTGTATGTCCATGTTTATTGATGCTCTATTCACAATACCAAGAAAACAAAAGCAGCCTAGTATTTATTTCTCAACAGATGAATGGGCAATGAATATGGTTAAATTTACAGAATGGAATTTATTTATTTATTAAATTTTCAGGAAAACAGAACTGGATAATATTATAGTGAGTGTAATAAGGCTAAGACAGACTGACTACATACCCTCTCTCACATGTGGCTTATAGCTTTTAATGTTTATAGAAATGTATATAGGTGGGGGTATCAGCCATGGTGCTGGAAGAATAACCATGAGGGGGAGAAGGCATGAAGAAATAGGAAAGGTTAATAGAATAAATATGACACAGAAAAGGTAAAAAGTTCACTATGTATATATTTCTAAATATATAAATGCAATCTGCTCAGTCTATATTATACTGCTTTTATGTATATTTTCAGGGTTGACCATTGTCATTGGGTAACAGTCTTTGTTAGGGTTTCTATTGCTGTGCTAAAACACCACACCATTGTAGAGTTTTAGTCTAACGACATGGCTGCTCTGGCAAGGGATCACATCCAAAGACATGATCTGGTGGAATGCAGACACATCACAAACCTTTACTCCCAAACAATGAACTCTAATTGAAGGACAGACAAAGTAACAGAATGAGTCAGAGATAGGATATGTCCAAACTCCCAAAAGAACAGACAGGAAAGACAGACTACTTAATAGCAGTGAGGGAGAGAGTGCTCAGTTCAGTTCAGAATTCAGTTTGGTGCAGTCCGTTTGTCACTCAGTTCAATTTAGTGAGTTGGGAGTTCAGTCAGTTGGGAGTCAGTGAGTTGGGAGTTGAATCAGTTTATCAGTGGGGAGTCATGCAGTGAGTGCAGCACAGTGCAGTATGTTTGAGTTCGTTCCTAAAGTCATTCAGTTCAGTGCACTTCAGCAGATGCAGTTGACACCAGAATATAAAGAGGAGCCAGAGGATTAGAACAAAGTGCCAGAGTTAGTTTGAGGCCAAGCAGACCAATTCATTTGAGAAGCTGAGAGAAGCCAAGCTGAATCAGTCAGATTGGAGAGGAGTTCTGAACCAAAACAGCTGAGTTGGGCTAAGCAGTCAGAGTTCAGAAAGAAGAGGAAAGGTGAGCTTATTCAGTAGGAAGCCTATGAGACGACAATTACACCTGGTGAATAAAAGATACATTTACACATGATCATAAACAATTGGGAAGGAGAGAGCTTATTAGGATTACACTTCCACATCACTGTTCATCATTGAAGGGAAAGACAGGAACTCAAGCAGGGCAGGAGCCTGTCGGCAGGAACTGATTCAGAGGCCATGGAAGGGTGTTGCTTACTGGCTTGTTCATCATGGATTACTCAGCCTGTTTTCACTTTTCAAATATTTTTATTATTTTCCTTGTTTGGGAAAATACATTTGTTTTATGCATAATGTTCTGCTTACAGTTTATCTTCTCTCATCTTCCTCAGTTCCTCCCCCCGTTCTTCTCCCTTTCTATTTCTCCTTAGAAAATAACGGCTTCTAAGGGATAATAATAAATTAAAATAAAACCAAAACTAACACACAAATATGAGACAAAACAAACAAAGAGAAGAAAAGGGCCCAAGAAAAGGTACAAGAAAAAAGATAATGACATAGAGGCCCATTTGTCCATATACTCCAGAATCTCAGGAGAGAGAAAAGGAAATGAAGAAATGTTGTACTCATAATCCAAAAATAAGTTTTTTTTTTTCCCCAAAAGCCTACTATAGATGGAAGGGTACAAGGGAGACAAAAATATAGAGGACTAATAGAGGAGGTATGGGTAGATAAAAATTATTATAAAAATTCCATTATTAAACACAATAGTTTATGTCCTAATTACAGATTAAATAATAGCTGAAGTATGGAAGCAATTCAAATGCCCAGCAACAAGAGAAAATATAAATAAATAATGCACCACATATAATGGAATAATATTAGATTCAAAGACAATACTTGGACATACTACAATGTAGAAAGACATTACAAACATTAAATTTAATGAAAGGAAAAAGACATAAAAAAGGCTATATATTCTGAGATGAGACTGATTTATATGGTATTTCTAAAATAATATATAGATGTTGCTCATCAAGTCATGGTTTCCTAATATTTGGAGTGGTTGGAGAACAATGGGAAGTACCTGCTAATAAGTGCAGTCTTTGTTGTTAGAAAAACTTCCAAAACTGTGAAGGTGTACAACTTCGAGAATATGCTGCAAACTATTGTTCTGTACTTCAAATTGGGAAATTATTTATCATACAGATAGCACTGGAATAATGCTATTACTTTACAAGTCATGCTTACATATTTATCTGAAACATTTGCATTTGGGTGACTTCTATGGCTCATTGTTTTCTACTTTTGCCTATAAGTGTATGCATGCCTTAACTAATATCTTGTCTTTACTGACTAAAATCAAAGCTATCAGCCCAGCTCCACTGAGCAGTTCTCTTTCTTTTTTAACCAAGCCCAGATAAAAAGAAAAGGACAAAGGCAAGAAGGGGAAGAAGAAGATAGGAGAAAAAGACAATGAGTTGCCAAATGCACAGTCTCAATAGTTCTGTATCTAGACTCTGGATGTTTGATGTCATATCCCAAACTAAGCTGATGTTTAAATCTCTATCATTTAGGAGGCTATAGAATCATGAGTTGAAGGTAATCTGACTATGAGGCTAATTCCATGTTCGTCTGGGGTGCTGAACAAACAATGAATGTAGTTATAACTGTCTGTGATCTTTGTTCTCATCTTAGAAGTCTGGAATTTTTTGGCGGTTTTTAACAATTAAAATGTAATTTTGTGTTGTTTTAGCTAGGTATAGAAGTTTATGCCTGCAATCCCAATACTTGAGAGACAAGCTAGGAGAATTGTATCATGTTAGAAGCCAGCCAACATAGTAAGTTCCAGTCTACCAGAGTTACAAAGCAAGACTCTGTCTTAAACCAAAACAATTATAAGGCAGGTATGATGGCACACAACGTTTTGGTGTGTGTTGTTTTGCTTTTTTTTTTTTTTTTGAGCCAGGGCTTCTTTGTATAGCACTGGCTGTCCTAGAACAGGGCAGTGGTACATGCCTTTAATCACAGCATTTAAGAGACAGGAGCAGGCATTATCTCTATTAGCGTGAGGCCAGCCTGATCTACATAAGAATTCCAGGTCAGCTGGGGCTACAAAAGGAGACCCTGCCTCAAAAAAGAAAACATTTCATAAAAGTAGATGATTTAATACTGTAAACACAGCTATAAACAAGATTTCTCAATTTTCCATTGAGATAGCTTAACAGTAGAATAGAAATCATATGTATCTCTTAAAAGTAGAAAGTATTCCAAAATCGAATATTTTATATACAATGGTATCTTTGCTCTTAGGATCTAATCTTAATTTTTTATTGTTTAGTTATTAACATATAGGTATTTTAAAATTGAATAATGCCTTTTTCTTCCAAAAAGTTCTATATTTCTGTAAGAAAGTCATTTTTATCTATTTAAAGTATTTGAGAATATTATGAAACATTAAGCTAATCATTTGGGAACATAGCACAGTCATCTGGAAAGTGAAATGGGAAAAATATATCAACTACTACAAATTTCTCATGATCATGCTAGATCGCCTTCTAATTTGACTCACTTTCTAACTCAAGTCTAAAAAGCCCAAGTCCAGTCCTTAATTTGTGAGGTCAAGTGGGTAAAGTTAAGACCATCTAAAGAAAGAAAATGTGTGATATATTGACTTAAATTCATGTTAGCCAAGTTAGGACATTTGTTTTCATCTCTATTTGGTAAAACCTTACCTCTTCTTGGCTTTTTGGGTCTTACTTTCCACCTATTTAATCTACAGTGTAAATAAGGCCAGATACATGGTTTCCACGTAGAAAGACTTTAAAAATGGAACAAGTTTGCAGCCCTCCTCTTGCAAATAGGATCATAGTATGCTAAAGAGAATGAGAAGCAGTCAGCTGCCAAGTCAAGGACAGCCTGCTCTTTTCATTCCTCACCCTAAGTGCTTTCCCTCCAGCAAACAAAGGAAGTGTTCCTTTTTAGTCTCTCTGTTAAACAGCTAGCCAATCATTAGTAAGGTCCCTTGAATGTCTGAGTGTTTGTTCTCCTCTGTGAAAATGATTCACAACATTTGTATTTTTTTTTAAAAAAAGATGTTGAATACACACACACACACACACACACACACACATACACACACACAAACAAACAAACAAACCTTGCCTGTTTGTGTTTCTCATTATTTCTCTACAATACTGTGAAATATATTTTATTGGTTTGCTGCTGGGAAAGTACATCTGGAGAGCTCAGCTTTTTATAGCATTGTGAAGTCAATGACAATAAGAGAGGAAAAAAGAAAAGATAAAATGGGAGATGGGCTGATGTGCTAGTCAATTTTAATTGTCAACTTGATACAATGTAAAGTCACCTGGAAAAGAAAGTCTCAATGTGGGATTGCTTGATGAGTTGGCCTGTGGGAAAATATCTTGATTATGTTAATCGATGTGTGAACACCCAGCCCACTATTAATTTGGGCCCTGGACTCAAAGCAAGCTGAGTATGCATTCACTTCTCTATTCTTACCCGTGGATGTGATGACCAGCTAGTTTAAATTCCCACCACCTTGAGTTCCCTGGTATGATGGTCTGAAATGGAGAAATGGGAACTAAAATAAAGTCTTTCTCCCCAAGCTGTTTTGTCAGGATGTTTTTGACACAGCAACTGGAAAAGAAAATAGGACTGCTGACAAGTTCCACCAGCACAAACAACAACAATAACAAAAACAGAAACCAGGCATGATAGTACATGCCTTTAATCCCAGCACTCCGGACCTGGTTTACATAGTGAATTCCCTGACAACAGAAGCTACATAGAAAGACATTGTCTTTTTTTTTTTTTTTAAGTGCTCTCTTCTCTTTAAACTTACATGCTACAATTCTGAAGAAATTAAAGTGACAGTTTGTAGGAATGGGAAACTGTCAGAAAATGAAGTTACTTAAGCTGGTAGCTTCCAAACTGCCAGCTAGTTCTCAATGTGCTTGAAGGTGCTTCAAAGGATCCTTTAGGAGAAAAGGCATCAGTTGTCTTACCCAGCTATGAACCCTATAAAGTATTATACCTTCTAGACAAACTACTCTCTGACTGGATGTGAGGCACACTCCACTGGAATGAATTTATAGTGAATACTGGAAACCTGCTCAAGAGCCCACATCTGGGTTGGGGTCATTGGCCCTAGCAGGTAACTTAAATCTATTATTTAATTAAACTGACATAACATTGTTTCACCTTCCTAATATGTGTGCTTGTACTCATAGATAATTACCACTTTCAACCTGAACCAGAAAACCCCTTTTCCAATGAACTGCAGTAAACATGGAGAGTTACAGTTATATAAGGGGCTAAGATTAAGACATTGTCTAGTGTTCAGCCCTAAAAAAGACATTCATAGTATCCCCTCCAAAGATCAGGCAATAATGGAGACAAAGGAACAGAAAAAGAAAAAAACAGAAGGTACGACTAAGGGTTGCAAAATGCTATCTTAGGGACAAAACATATCTTAGGGCCAATCATGAATTTTCAATACCTGCAGGTGACTGCTTTGGGCCTGTAGAGTACAGGCCTATCAACAGTCAGGACTGGATGCAGAGGCCCTATCAGGGCCCTATACTTCAGTGCTGAAATATTTCCTACAGATAGATAGATTCAAGGAAATGGGAGACCATTGTTTTCAGCTTTTTGTCCACTGGCAGCCTTACCAGGCTCCACTAGATAGTTGCAATCCAATATTCAGATAGATGGTCCCAGTTAAACAAAATGAATGACACAGGGAGACCAAAAGTCATCAGTTTGAGAAAGGAACTGGTGTGGAAGAGAGTGGTCATCTGGTAGGGGTGGGAAGGAGATGGGAGATAGTAAAGGAATGTCAAAAGACTAAAGAATGAAAAGTTCAGTTCTTGACCATTCCAGCACTAGATATTAACACTTACATATGAAAACATATGTTGTTTCTTTACCTAGAGATAAATTTCAGTAACAGAAGATATTCAGCAGACAGGTTAGTTGAGATTCAAGTAACAATATATAATTGATAGAACAAATTAAACTTGTACAAAGAGTATGGATATACACTACAACATTGCTACATTTTGAGGCCTTAGTCAAGAGGTTGTAAAGAGGAAAAAAGTGTAAAGTAAGGAAACATCATAAAATATACAGCCTTGAAGGGAGATGGTTAGGATGGAAAACTCTCTGCTGACCCCAAATACTTGAGGTATTTGGGTAAACTTAGAGCATGCCTTGGCTTTGTCTCATACTCATGAAACGATTTAAGTCAAAATAACTTTTGGTCATCAATTGCTTATTTTTATAATGTAGATAACACCTTTCTCTAACAATATTGCTTCAGAGGACAAGGTAGACAAATACATGTTTCTAACACAGTGCCCAACATATTAGTATTCAATACATGTTAGATCTGATTATTTTGATTTCTTTTAAAGAAAAGATTACCGACACATTGTAAATAAGAAAAAAATAGGCTGTTACCCTTCCAAATAATATTAGGGTATTTTTAACTAGCTCTAAATGTGGCTCAGTAATCTTATACCAACATTCTATTTTCTATCCATTATGTACAATTTATTTTATGTGTGAGCTTCTTTTCTCTTTGTTTGAAGCTTTTTTGTTATCCTGTTAATTTGTTAAGGAGCTAAATACCTTTGATAGATAACACATATTTTTAAGTGGGCCATGGTTTTCTTTTTTGAAAAACAGGCTTTTGTACTAGTCCAACTAGCTGGATGCCATCACTCTTTGTTTAATAACCTTTGCTGTCTCATCGCAAGATTCCAACATTCTGTTAATGCAAATCACTGTGTGATACTAATATAATGCTCTAGAGGTGGTTGCTGGCTCTAAACTCAGACAACACTTCTTCGTGATTCCCAGACCTTCCATATGTTGTCATCCTTTTGTGCTTCTGCTATCTGGAATATTTATTTTTCTCTATCTCCAGTTTATCAGTTCAAAGCTTAAAGTGCACAGTCTTAATTCTATTAAACAAGAATATCTCTTTCCTTTTCAAATTCATTTTTCTTGGAGCATCATTGCTCATGCCTTTAAAGAGTCATTGTGTATGCCTTTAAAGGGACACTGACGTCAGTTGGCTTTATGTTAAGAGAGTTTGTTTAGGTGACTGTTTCCCCTTAACTCTATCTAAAGCTTCTTCTCAGGGATGGTATGTTGGCTAATTTTAAAGCCTCATAATGCTTAATACAATGATTTGCTAAGAGAAGATAGTGAAGTTTTGATGAATTTAAAAGAAAGGCATGCTGTTAGTGTGATGTTTAAAATTTACCATCAACTTGATAAGATTTGAATTCACAAAAAGATAAACTTTAATGCATGTCTGTGAAGGATTATCTAGATTAGGAACACTGCTGTCTCTACCACTCTCCAGGCTTTGGGCCACAGCTCCACAAAAGAAAAAAAGAAAATGAAAGCTAGACACCATTACTCATTGCTCTGTTTCCTAAGTATGAATGCACCACGAGCAGCTGCAGGGTGATCCTGAGGCTATACTTTCCCTTCTTAGATTAACTTTTACTGTATCAAAATGGGGTCATATCATATAGATCTTTTGCATCTGGTTGATTTTATGAAGCATGATTCTTTGATTGATCAATTTTCATTGTATCAAATTATACATTAGAATTTACTATTTTAACCAATTTTAAGCCTATAATTCAAAGTCATTGAGTACACTCACAGTGTTTGGCAACCATCAATATTGTCCATTTCAAACTATTTTTATCATTCCCAAACAGAAACTTTGTGCTCATTAAACAATAACTCCTCATTTAATTCTGTTAAGCCCCAGGTAACTTCTCCTGAGCTTTCTATCTTCAATAGCTTGCCTATTATACTAATGTCATATAAGCAGAGTGACACATAATATTTTATCCTTCTGTGTTTATTTCATTTAATATTATGTTTTTAATGTTTATCCCTGTTGTAGCATGTACAGAATCTAAATAGATTTTAATCCTGAATAGTGTGGTGTGTATATGTGTGTGTGTGTGTCTGTGTGTGTGTGTTTCTGGGGTTAGAGACAGTTGTCAGATTTTGTCATGACAGGGTGGTCTTTTATGGTTAGCTGTTTGAAACACAAAGAGGTTCAGGGATTTCTCAACTGTCTCTGTTTATTGACAGCACTGAGCTCACATAGAGTTCAAAACTGTCACATGATATACCATGAATTTTAGGGGGTAGGAAAAGAGGCTAAATATCCCAAAGCATTATAAAAGAGACTCCATGAAAAACTACATAGAAAATGAGATGAAACTAAGTCTAGGTTTTTAGTGTACTATTTATATTTCTTTTTACACTAACTTCCAAAACTACCTGTTAATCTGGAGTAAGAGTAAATTTAGTAACGAATGGAAGTTGACAGTTATTCACCCTTACCGACTCCTTTTCCTGGGAGTCCACTAGTAATTTGCTCATGTAAACCTCACCATTGCATTTTCTTCAGTTAATCTTAACTATGTTCCAAATCTGCAGTACAACCTGAAGGAATATGATTTGACCCAAAGAAAAGTGAAGTGATTCTACATTGTAATAAATTGCCAATCACACCTTTCAGGTCTGTTCACATGTCCCTGAAATCTTCCTGCCATCAATTCTGTTCATTTGATCCCTTATATTTCCCAAATCTCTGTAGGATAATTAAATTTGTTAAAACAGTATATTTAAAACTTAAACATATTCCTCTGTCTGGAAGAATTCCAAGACTATGTGACAAGAGGACACAAACACACAAGAAATTAAACAGATGGAACAATTACTCTGGTTTTAAATTCTGTATGTTTTAAAGAAAAAGAACACTTTTTTTTTCCAGTTGCAGATTGAAATATGAAAAAAACAGATCCTGAATGAATGGAAAATATCCCCTCATGTGATGGCATGTCTAGAAAGTTTTTGTGGTTTTAGTAAAGACAAAACTTTAGAAGGAAGGAGAAGGGTGCTTTCAAAAAATACTGTCCTGTAAACAAAATCCATATGTAGTCTTCAAAGCATATCAGACTCTAAGCTCATTTCATTTATATCTTGGAAAATGATTATAACAATATACACACTGTTATGTCTTGATGCTTCTTCTCAGATGTGACATTACCTTCTACCAGTTTGAGACATCCGAAGTGAAAGGAGAGCAAACTCTAGACTCTGGGGCCCAGAAAGCCTATGATGCTTGGATTGATGCCCTATCCCTAAAGCACTATGTTGATGAATGCTTGTGTGCCAAGTACTGCAGAGGCTGAGTCAGTAGTTCATAGTCAAGAGCTAGAGAACAGCCAGGGCAACATAGCACAATCCAATTTGTGTGTGTGTGTGTGTTATAAATAAAGTTTGTTTTTATTTATAAGGTTGTACACGATAAAGTCTTTCAGCTGTCAAAAGTTTCCTAAGAGTAGCTAGCTACATTCCTGGGCTAGATATCCTTAGTAATGAAAGTTTCATTACAAAAGTAAAAGTCCTTTAAATGTGAAATGTTATATTTAGCATAAGAAGGAGAGACAAACGTCTTTCCCCAGGTTGGCTTACTAACTTCTTTTTAAAAACTGAAGACACAGAGCTGGAAGGTATGGTCTCCTATGACAGTAACTATGTTGAAGGAGGAGAAAAATCTAGTTTTCTGTGTCCTACATCCAGTCAGTTTTAAAATATGTTTTTTAATTGAAACTGAAACTTCACTTCCCCACTTCCTTGCCCTGTCCAGTCCTGTACCAGCTACCCTCCCATAAGCCCCTCCCATGCACCCCCACTCTCATCTTTTGATCCCTCTTTTTCTTGATTATTGTTGTTATATACATATAGATGCGCATATGTGCAAATATATATAAATATAGCCTACCGAGTCCATTTTTGTCATTTGTATATATATGGATTCAGGCATGGCCACCCTTCATTGGACAACCCAAAAGGGTACTCATCCCAGGGAGAGGCTAATTCTTGGTCTCCCAGAGGTCATTAATTGCCTGTAGTTCTTTGTCTAAGGATCCAAAGCCTGTGAAAATTCAACCCCTCCACCTTACACATCCATTGAGACCACCATGGCTCTAGTCTTATTTATTCAGCCATTTCTAAGAGAGACTGTTTCATAGAAGATTTTCTGGTATTCTGACTTTTATAATCTTTCTACCTCTTCAGCTGAGATGTTCCTTGAGCAGGAGCTGTAAGATAGCTCCTTGGCTTGTAGCTTCTTGGCTTGTAGCTCCTTAGCTTGTAGCTTCTTGGCTTATAGCTCCTTGGCTTGTAGCTGTTGGCCTTGTGTTCCCCTTGACCTCTTGATCTCTGCATTGCATGCAGTAATAGATTTCTGAGATGATCTCTGCTGGGTAGTTTTATGTCAACTTGAGACTTGTGTGCAGTAATAGATTTCTGAGATGATCTCTGCTGGGTAGTTTTATGTCAACTTAAGACAAGCTAAAGTCATAGGTTCAGAGATTCAGTCCATTATCATCAAGGTGGGAGCATGGCAGCATCCAGGCAGGCATGGTGCAGGAGGAGCTGAGAGTTTAACCTCTTCATCTGAAGACCCCTAGAAGATTGGCTCAATCCAATTTTTGAAAATTCTTATTTTTATTCTTGGTTGGTTACCAATGAGCTCTGAGCTAGGCTTACAAGAAAACACCTTACACATAGCAGGCCAATTTTTCTATGTTTGGATTTTTTTTTTTTTAAAGAAAATGTATTAATTGACAAAATCTTAAATTGTTGAAGAGGTATATGTTAGCCCATGAACATTATTGTGTTCTGAATAATTGGTTTTCTTATACCATAAAGGCATAAATCAGTATAAATAATGCAATGTTAGACTCACTGCCACAGAGAAATATATTTATTGTTATTTTGAAGAGAGCCATACCATTGCTCAATGATGGAAGAAGAGAGAATTCATATGGAGTATGAATCCTGTTGGGTTTCAGAAAACAGTATCCAGAGTAAAAGGCACAGAAGTATAACTAAGATTTCTTGCTGGCATCCTCTTCTATTCCCCTGACACCTATTCCACTCTACTCCCCCATAAAAATGGGATTTTTCTTCCCTGAGGCAGGTTAGACAAACTAGAACCCCTTTCCCTAAAAGAAAGGCATAAATCCTCAAAGCTATTATTTTAATTTTCTCCTATATTTTTTGTCTTACAGATGGCCATAAAGATATTCTCTGACCTATTTGGAAGGATGGTATTTAGACCCCCTATCCCAGAGAGTCCTGCACATGCCTTGGAGAAAGAAATGGTGCATACAGTAGCCATTACAAAATCTAGACAAGCCTTGCTGTCTAACTCTGTTTCTAGAAAAGCCTAATTTTATGTGGGTATATCTACAGGTTTGTCCAATCTTTATCAAACTCAAGCATAAAAATGGAGAGTTCATATTGGGTCTTAAGATTTTCGATCTGGAGGATCATATTTGCATAAAATTGTGACCAAATACATTTGTTATGCTTTTCTCTTCTTTGTCCTTTGTTATAGGAAAGTCAGCCATCACTGTTTCAGATGATCTTGAAAGAGCTCAATCCCTTTTTGTGCTTCTAAATTTCTGATTAGAAAAGTATACCACAGGGAAAAATAAGTAGAATATTATTGTCATCAGAATGTCTCTCTGGTTTTGGTCCCCAACTCCAGTGTTCAGAGAAAGGGCTGGGAAGATGGACTGGTTAGTAAAGTGTTTGGAGTGCAAGTGAGAACCTAAGTTTGGGCTCTCAATACCCATATAAAAACTGGATGTGATAGCATGCTTCTGTAATTCTAGCATTCAGGGAGAAGGCAGAGGCAGAGGACCTCTGGACCTTTCTTAACAGCTAATCAGTGCACTCTGGGCTCAGAGCAGAACCTGTCTCAAAAGAAATAATGTGGAGAAATGAAGCCATCTGGCATGCCTACACACGGAAGTGGAGGGAAGATTGAGACAGCAGGCATGACGTGTAATGTAGATGATAGGCAGAATTTACTACGGAGTAAAGTGTGTTACAGTTAATGGGTGGGAGTACATCAAGGCCAAGGAGACCATTATGTTGATTTGCATTGTAGGCAAGTTTCCTGCTAGTTCAGAAATTTCTGAAACAGATGGCTTTCCTGAAGGGTATTTTTTTGCCCATGTGATTGTCAGGCCCATTTGCATCAATTGTTCCACAAGGGTCAATGTATGACCTTGTTCTTTATCAGAGAGTCTCCTCCTATCTTACAAGGTTCAGGACTCCTGGAGTCAGGCTTAGTTTCAACTAATGATATTCTGGGAAGGTCAGGATGTCACATCTCCTCCCAGGATGGGAACTCAGGAGCTATTCTTCTAACTAGTAATTAAGAGCCCCACAGTTCCAATACTTGATTTTCCCTGACGTTGATTATGAGGGAGGGTTCCAGGCCTAATGTCCTCTAATTCTGCTAATACCTAACTAGTTGCATAATAGGTTGACTGTAGTTCACTCCCGTTTCTATTCCATCTTGATAGAAGAGATCTAAGAACACAAAGTGGAATCTAAGCAGGAGAGATATTCACGTTAGAAAGAGCAACAGAGCAGGCAAACAAAGATCAGTGCTGATTACTGATTAACAAGGAAAACATGCAACAGGATTTTGCCTGTCACAAGTGCCTGTGGAAACCATCTGATTAGTAAATACGTTAAAAGTGAATTCCGAGGACTTTTGAAATGTGAGGATAATTTTCAAACTCTCTTAGCAAACCTAACAGAATCCCTGAACAACATGAAATCCAGGGCCATGGAAAAAAGGCTTAAGAGGATCTAAGAAAAAAAAAAGTTTCAGGCTGGACCTTCATTGTTCTCTTCATTTTACAAGCTTGGATTCCCATCAGCTCTGTAGGAAGGAAGAACTGGACACATGTTTCAAAACTGCAGTCCATATTTTTAAAGTCCTTATCTCTTAATTATAGCACATGGACTTTAGTTAGAAATAATGCATGTGACTGTAACTCAGGAGAATTTTAAGGTGTCTGTAGAAATATTTTATCATTTAGAATCCCAAGTTTAAGAAGTCCCTCAGGAACTTTTACATAGAGACATCTGAGACGGATGCCTCTTGCCTCATTGTATCAGGTTAAAACAGATGGTATTCAAACACAACCAAAGCAACTAACCTCAACATTATATCTTTCAGGATAGGCTAATTTCTTGCCAGATCAGTTGTACTCCAGGTTATCCAGGTTCTTTTTGTTGTACTGTAAGCACCCAGTATAAAATGTCTTTGTGCATATTTTTAGGTTTGCGAGAGTGAGAATCTTTTCTTTCTTTCTTTCTTTTTTAGTTAAATTGTTTTATTATTTACCGTTCAAATGTTGCCCCCCTTCCCAGATCCTGCTCTCAGAGTTCTTCACCTATCTCCTCACCCCTTTGCCTCTGAGAGGATGCTCCCCCCCACATTCCCCTTATCCATCCACTCCCCCATCTCATGCCCCTCCCCAATCCCTCCTCCCTGGGGCATCAAGTCTCTACAGGATTAGGTGCATCCTCTCCCACTGAGACCAGACAAAGCAGTCAGTCCTCTCTGCTACCTATGTAAGGGGACTGGCCCTGGGGGAGGTTGCAGTGGGAGGCGGGAGTGCCGAACCAGGAGAGTGCAGAACCAGAACCAGACTATGTACGCTCTTTGATTAGTGGCTTAATCTCTGGAAGCTCCCAGGTTAGTTGATACTCTCGTTCTTTCTATGGGGTTGCCATCCGCTTCAGTTCCTTCAGTCCTTCAATAGGATTCCTGACCTCAATCCAGTTGTTGGCTGTCTCAGTCAGCTGCTGGTAGAGCCTCTTAAAATCTCACTTCCTACTCAAAACCTGCTTTTGGAAAGCAGTGCTACTTTGATACTGTAATACACTTACTGCAAAAGGAGAGTGCTCCCTTTCTAGGCACATGCTTCCAACACAAAGGAATGTGCATATATACCATTATTACCCTCCCCACTAACTTTCATCTCCCTAGTCAATCCATTCCATCACTGGCAATCCCTTATTTATCTGTCTGCATAGGTCCCTTTTTAGCCATCTGGTAGAGTGGTTGTCACAAGTAACTTAGCTTTTTTTCGATTTTGTTTCTCTGATTTTTATATTTAAAAATTAATTTTTTTTATTAAAGCATCATTTTCCACTCCCATCAGCTGCCCAAGGCCTCGGAAGAGGGTGAAGATTCATGCAATTGCCATCAGTTGTGGAGTCGGTCTGCTTTGTGCATCTCATCTGCACATAACAATGAAGAGTACATGGAGTCAGAATTGAAGTTTAAAGATACAGAAAATAATGCATTAGACTTTAGAGGGTTTCAGAGTGGAAAGAAGATGAGAACTAATAAGCAGGAAATGGCTTTTCACCAGAAGGTTAACCAGAAGAACTCAGACTTAACTAAGCGGGGCTCATAGGGGTTCACAGAAACTGAAGTAGTAATTGCAGAGTCTGTGTGGATCTGACCTAGTCCCTCTGCATACATGCTGTGCTTGTTGGCTTGGTGTTTTGGGGGACTACTGACAGTGGGAGTGAGGTGTCTCTCACTCTTTTGCCTGCTTTTGGGCAAAATAAACCCTTTTTATTCTACCGGGTTGCCTCGCCCTGCCTTGATGTGAGAACTTGTTCCTAGTCTTACTGTATCTTGTATTGTGTTCCTTTGATGTCCCTGAGAGGCCTGCTCATTTTTAGGGGGAGAAGGGGATCAGGAATCTGGATTGGGAGTGGGGGTGGGAGGTGGATCTGGGGGAGAGAGAAGGTGGGGGCACTGAGGGGGTACTCAAAGTTCAGTCTTGATGTATTATATGAAAGAAAAATAAACATTTTAAAATATCATTCCCCTTTTCCTTTCTGCCCCTCTAGTCCAGTGGTTCTGAACCTGTGGGTCATGACCTCTTGGGGGGGTCAAATGACATTTTCACAGGGGTCACATTCCAGATATGCTGCATATCAGAGACTTACTTTACAATTCATAACAGTAACAGGATTATGGTTATAAAATAGCAACAAAAGTAAAATTTTTGGTTGGTGGTCACCACAAGTGTCTGCAGCATTAGGAAGGTTGAGAAGCACAACTCTAATCCCTCCCATTTACCCCCTGCTTTCTCTCTCAAATTTATAGAATCTTTTTCTATGCTGTTACAGAGATGATAGATTCCTAAATATATAAATATAATCTGTTCAGCATACCATTACTTGTATGTATATGATTTCAGGGCTCATCACTTGTACTTGATAACCAATAAAAGGACACTTCCCTGGGGAAGAGTATTTCTCCCACTTCCAGCATTCCTTAGTTGTCCGTAGTTCTTTGTCTAGGGATGAGCCCATGAGATTTTCCCCTCCTACATTAACATGTCTGATTGGTGTCTTAAAAGTTTTATACAAATTTTGTGTATTTTAAACATAATCACCTTCCCTCCATTAACACTTCTCAGATCCAACCTCTGCTTTCCCCTCCCAACCAATTTTGTGTCCTTTTGATTTTCTTCCCATTGAAGACAATTCAAGCATGTTCTTGCATGGTTTTTTACTAGAGTATAATCAACTTATCAGGGACTATACTCTTAGAGCAACCTGCCCCTTCTACACTAACTACAGCCAGTAGCCCCTAAACTAGAGGTGGAACTTCATGCCCCTATGCTTTTTATTCTGGGATTTGGTCTAGTTTGGATTTGTACAAGTACTGTCTATGCAATCACAATCTCTGTGAATTCATATGTGCAACTGCCCTGCTGTGTCCAGAAGACACAGTTTCCTTATAGTCATTCATCAATTCTAGCGTTTTCAGTCCCCTCTTCCACAGTGATTCCTGAGCCTTGGGAGGAGGGGATAGAGTTTCACTTATGGCTGAATGTTCTGCAGAGTCTTATTCTTTGCACCTTGGCCAGTTATGGTTCTCAGAAGCTTCTCTGGTAAGGGTTGAGGGATGGCTGAATCTGTGAGTATAATACTGAATAATCAGGAGTTGGTTTACTACTGTGTCTGTTCAGCAGTGTAATTGTAAAAGGTTCTGCCCTGGTGCATATAACTTATCTATTCATTGGTTCCTGATCCAATATTGGTGCCAGGTATGGAGCTGATCTTCGGACTGGCCCTTAAACCCAACCAGGAAGTTATTAGGTACTTGTACAACATTCACTGCTGGTGGGCGTAAAGTCTAGTGCAGCTGTTATGGTAATCAGTGTGATGGCTTTTCAAAAAAAACTGAAACCAGATCTACCACATATATTAGTTACTTTTCTATTGCTATGATAAAGCTCCGTGATCAAGCCAGCCCCTAAGATCTAACTTTCTTCAGCAAGGCCACACCTCCCAAGACTTCACAAACAGCACTTCCAATTTGAGAACAAGTATTCAAGTGCCAGAGACTGTAGACGATACTTCATTCAAATCACAACACACCCGGTCCTTCTTTTATTTCCACATAGTGTCAAGAACTGTGTCGGGAAAGCCTTTCCTTTTTCTCCCTTAATAGTTCCACTCATAAGTTGTGGAAAATCCAGAACCAAATATAGCATAATATCATTTATATAGAGAAAACATTCATGTCAAAGTAAAATGAAATATTGAGATCAATTCTAAGCTACATGAATGTGTTCACAGGGATACTTACTGAACATAAACAATGGTATCTCAGGCTTCACTCATGTTCTCTAACTATATTTACCTCTCCCCAAGCACCAAGTTCAAAACAAAGAAATACCCTTTTTCTGTAAGGAAAAAGTCTTGTTTTGGTTCATCTATTTGGGAAGCCATGGAGCTTTCCATTGCAACAGCATGGGATTTCACATTTTTAATGCAACTATTTGCATTTGTGGCTTAGCAAAGAACACTTCCATCATTTAGAGCATTATTCTTATGAGGAAGGAAATACATTTCAAAAAATTTTATGTAAATTGAATGTAGAAAACATAATGGACTCACACATTCAATAGCCCAACATTAAGTTTTATATTCAAGAATAGAAAATTAAGCTATTGTAGTCACATGTACAACTATGAAATGATTGATCATATCCTCTCAATGACTTTATCTCAAACCTGGACCATGTCCGAGGGATGGAAAATGTGAGACATAGGCAGAAGCAGCAATGATCCCTTTATTTGCATTTCACCCGAACTGTACTCTTCCTTAGAATCCTGTAGTAGCTCTCATGTTTTCCTTTGACAAAGCACCATGTAATTCTTCCAGTGTCTGAATCTTCCTCATTTCAATTGGTTAGTAAACCTAATTTTCTGAGATTACAGCCTTATTATGAATAGTTTGGGGCTAAAACACAGTTCATCAATGTTTTCCATTGGTGCAGGGAACTGAATGTTCTTCAACATCTAAGGACACAAAGTACATGATTTCCTAGCTAAAAAGTCAGATTAGTTTTCTATTACAGTCTAAATTACTGGAGGTCAAATTTAGCTCAGTCATACAGTGGAAATGCTGTTCACAGTAATTAAATAAGAGACGCTGATAAATGTCAAAGATTTGCTGCAATGTAAACAATTTAACCAGAGTTAAATGGCCATGTGTTGACAGAAAATGCCAATACTTCAGTGACAAAGATTTGGGAACAGAAAGGCCACTTAAAGGGGTAAGTAAAAGGAGAAATCAGAGCAAGAGGATATATTCAATATGGCCACATTAGGTAAACAAACAAATAAATGAAAATGTCCGGTGATCTCTACCCCCAAGTTTGTCTTTGCCATCTTGATATAACATTTAGATTTAAATAGAAGGCAAAAAGTATGCATGACTAAGCATTCCAGAGCAAGGTATAGTCTCAATGTCTAGGTTCCAGTCTCTGATGCAAGGTGGTCTGACAAGTTATTAGAACTGTGTAAAATTTTGTTTCCTTTGGTTGGCACCAGGTTTTTGCCTTTTCTTTCGTCCACCATGAGACTCCTAAGTTCCGATTTCTTGGAATTTATTGTTGCAATAGTCTAATAGTAAAAAGGAAAGACACGAGGTTCTCTTTAAAATATCTTCATTCCTGTCAGTTCAGTTACTGTTATTTCAAGTATCCAAAGATGTTTTCTCAAACAGAAATGCCTTTGTACTTACTCTTCCCCTATTTATAACTCATTTATTTCTTAGTGTGGTGCATTCCTTGTTACCTTTAGCAAAAACTGTAAATATTTTTGTCTTCTTCACAAAGTATGCATGCCTTAAAGACTGCTTGTGTCTTTTTATATAAGAGCATTGAAATATCTAGACATTGAACAAATACTAGGAAGCATACAAAACACAGCTAGCAAGAAATCTTAACTTTATTTAAAATAATACTATTGCATCCAATACAGAGAAAAAGTGAAATGCTTGTGCAAGCATTTCAAAGCCCTCTAGCCAACTCCTAATTCTAATGCCAACTTTTGCATGTATTACTGTGGTGTATATAAATCTTGGCATACTGCTGCTTTATTATCAACTTTGGAGAGTTAATTTAATCTTTAATGCTAAAAATACTATGTATACGGAGACTTGAATCTTATCAAATGTCATAAATAGTAAAAAAATAGCAAAATCCCATCAACTATTCTTCTTAAGAATTCAGTAGCTAACTAGATATTTTTGGCCACTAAGTGAAATTTCTACTGCCATGAATGGGCTATATCTAACTGAGTTGTTCGGCAATGGAGACCCACAAACAACCCAGACAATTGCCAAGCTATTAGTTGCTCTTCACAAACTGATGGCAAGGCCTATTACTGACGACAACACCTATACAACTCATTGAACATGGAGAAATTGAACTGGTATCTACTTACATAGAGCCTCAAACCCCAATGACCAGGGTTTATGGTATTGGGAAGGTACTAAAGGAGAAAGGTAAACACCAACCCAGCTAACTCTTGATTTCTAATGTTGACCTGAAATAGTGGATTGTGGAGTAACCAAACACTTTCTGATTGGATTTATGGCCAACTCCATGGAACACATGGAAGAACATAGCAATGCCAATCCGGAAAAACTCATATCTTGCTCATGCTATCATCACAGAAGCTTCTTCCTGTGGCAGATGGGAACCAATACAGAGAACCACAGTGGACAATGTGCAGAGTATGAGAGGCTTTGGAACAGTCATTACTAAATGGGATGTCATCATTAGATCCCTCCCCTTGGGGTTCAGGGAACTCTGAAAGAGGAAGCAGAAAGATTGTAGAGCCACTGGGAAAGGAAGATAGCAAAGAAACTGTGTCTTCCTGACACAATAGGACTTATGTCACATGTAACTCACAAAGACTGTGGCAGCATGCACAGGACTGCACAGGTTCAAACCAAATGGCATCCTAGCAGTGAGTTAGGTTTAAGTGGTACACAATCCTCATTCCCAACTAAGCTACTCTGTAATTGATACTCTCACAAACTACACTTAACAGCAAGTACCACGCCAGTAGTAAATGTCTAACACAAAACTAACTCAATGGTATTTTTGAGATTATTTTTGTCTCATATTACTTTGTTTATACTTTTAATTTTTTGTCTTTTGTTTATATATTAATGGCTTCACAATTTTGTTTTTAATATGCTTTGCTTTTGTGATTTGAAAGTTTTTAGTTTTTCTCTTTCTGTTTTCTAAAGAGAGAGAAAGAAGATATGGAGCTGAACAGCTGGGGAGGTGGGAAGAATCTGGGAGGAAATGGGGGAGGGCAACCATGATCAGAATATGTTGTATAAATTTACAATTTAAAAAAAATTTGAGTACATTTTAATTTTTGATTTATTTCTTCTAATTATAAGATCTTACCTCCTAAGATCCTTTTTTCAGATAACAAAATTAAACTAATGAATCTTCTAATACTAAATATGGTTTTGTATGAAAAGAAATTGAGAAGAAGCATATTTGAAAGGAAGAAATATGGTGGACAAGGCCCTCAGGCTTTGTCTTTTCATCTGTTTCTACTGCTGCCACCTAGTGTTTTGTTTATTTTAGGGATTAACTTTCATCACACTGTATCTCTGAATGCCATTATAGGAAGGAACTTGGAGATTCTCATTTGTACTGTTCAATGCTTTTCCTCTTTGACCATATATAGGAAATGCAACTCCCAGCTTTGAAGATCTTGGTAGTTTGTTAACTCTTTCTACCCATTTGCCATTCCCAAAGATGTTTCCTTACAAGGATCCTGTGACTAGAATTCTATATGTTAAATAATCACAGAATATGAGCACCAGAAAGGTTACTAAAGTACACAGAACAAACCACCACAGATAATTGGATGGAGATGGAACCAATCATTCTGATTGAGGTAATCCAGGACCAGAACAGCAAATGTTTCATATTTTCTCTGGTTTATAAATAAATGTTAGCTTTGAATTTTCAGATATATGTGTTTCATTTGGAATATCCATAGAGGTCAGAAGATTAGTAAGAAGATCAGTAAGGGTCAATGGAAGTGACCTTCAAGAAAGGGAAAAGAGACAATGGTATAAAGCTTTAAAGAGTAACAAAGAAATAGGAAAGGTTGAATGGGAAGATGGGGTAGAGGAGGGAATATTCAGAGGGATAACTACACTTGATCTTAGCCAAAAGGCCGAGAAGCGATCAGAGGGATAACTAACACTAAAGACCTTTCAAAAAATCTCATGTGGAAACCTACTACTGTAGAAACTTTCTACAATATACACACACATATATAAATAATCTCAACTCAATTAACCCCTAACATCAATTGAATTGCCATGTAATAGAGCAACAATGTCTCTACTAGATATGGCAGGCAATCAAAAAGCAACCAAACAAAAAAGCCCAGAGTTCCAAATGGATTACCTCTTTTAGAGTTGTCATCTAGGGAGATCTTACAGACCTCCTCAAATATTATAGGCTATTTGTCAATATTCTTGTTTACCCTCCAGAACTTGAGGGAAAGACCATTTTGCCAAAGACATCACATATTTAAGTCAAAGAACATGAACGAATAAAGCTGGGACTCACCTTAAAGCTTCTCCCGTACTGGCTAGCTTTCATACTGCTGGAAGTTGTTAATGCATGGTACCAGCAAAGAAAAGTTATTATCACTCTTACCAAAAGGTGAACTCTACAAGCTACAGTAATGACCATCCTGGCAAAATATGCCACTTGTGCAAAAATGACACTAATGTTATGGGAATAACCAATAACTTTCTAATTGAATTTAATGCCTGTTCCACAAAAAGGAACTCATTGGTACCATTAGGGGAGCCAAGAGCCTGAAGCTAGGTAGGTAATAGGCCCTATTTAACATAGTGTTAAAGCAACTTCTGAAACTTAACATTACACCCATAGGTAAATGCATATCTCAGCACTCATCAGAAAAACGTTCTCATGCAATAGATGGTGATTAACAAAGAGACCAACAGCCAGTCAATGTGCAGAAAATAAGGGACAGCAGAATGCTCAGCTTGAAATGGGACATCTATATTACATACTCTCTTCCAAGTCTTGTGGATCACTGTGGAAGAGGGGGACAGAAAGATTCTAAGAGCCTGAGGTATTGGATGACTATAAAACATTGGTTTTTTGGATACAATAAGGCAGCTGCACATAAGGACTCATAGCAATTGTGACATTATGCACAAGACCTGTGAAAGCTCAAGCCAGACATAATCTTAGCGTGGGAGAGGGAGTATACGTGAGTTCCCTCCCCTAATGAAGTGACTATCAGAGCGAGAGAATGAGAACAAGAGAGAGAGCGAGAGTAAGAGAGAGAGAGAGCAAGAGAGAATGAGAAAGCAAGAGAGAGTGAGAGCAAAAGAGAGCGAGAGAGAGCAAGAGAGAGTGAAAGAACGAGAAAGAAAGCATAAGCGAGAGAACGCACGCTCAGGAAAGAGAGAAAGAGAGAGAGAGAGAGAGAGAGAGAGAGAGAGCACTCTGTGAACCTTGCAAAAAAAAAAAAAAAAAAAAAACCACTGGGTTCTCTAGCTACTCAAGCTCATGGGGAGCAGGGAAGAAAATGCCAAATGTGCTGGCTGTGGGGCTGTCGGTGGGGTTCAGTGTTAGAAGTGTTGTATAAACACGCAAGGTTCTGGATTCCATCCCCAGAGCTGCAACAGAAGCCACTGAGAAAAATAAATAAAGAAGACACTCTGCCTCAGCATCCTTGTTTTCAATATGCTGGACAAGCTGCTTTCAGTAACAGTAGAAAAGAAGAATCAGCCTATCTCGGTGGGTGGATATGTCTGGCAGTTCTTTTGAGTCTTAACGCTAGGCAATAATGCCTACTATTTCTGCCTGGCATCCGTCTTCTTTTTCCTGCCTTGATGTCTGCTTTTGTTTCTGCCCCATCACGCCCTGAGAACCCTGCTTTTGTTTTCACTTTCTAGTTACTGTGACAAAACCTGGTTAAAGAAAAAGAGCATTCCACTGGTGCAAGTGGTAAATTCATGGGCCATAAGAAAGGAAGGAGAGATAGAGGTAGAGGTGGTGGTGGTAGAGGTAGAGAGATAGAGGTTGTGGTGGTAGAGGTAGAGGTAGAGGTAGAGAGGTAGAGAGGTAGAGAGGTAGAGAGGTAGAGAGGTAGAGAGGTAGAGAGGTAGAGAGGTAGAGAGGTAGGGAGGTAGAGAGGTAGAGAGGTAGAGAGGTAGAGGTAGAGAGGTAGGGAAGTAGAGAGGTACAGAGGTAGAGTAGAGAGGTAGAGGTGGTAGAGGTAGAGGTGGTAGAGGTAGAGATGTAGATGTAGATATGCTATAACATGCACAAGACTTATACAAAATCAATGTAGACAAAATTCTAATATGAAAGGGGTGGTAGTCAGGGAGTCCAAACTCTAGCTAAGGAGCTATTTGAAATTGATGGCTAATGGCAAGAAGAGTCAGTTTTCTACAGAGGTGCAGCCCCTGAGAAGCTACTCATGCTTCAGGAAGTAATTGGCCATGTATTTAGCACATTCTGGCAGTAATAAGTAGACTTCATGGATTTGAAAAAATACAAAAATACATAAAATTTGGAGAGAATAATTGTGATGAGAATAGAGGAGGAAATGGAAGGGAGGGATTTGGGGGATGGACTTGATTGAAATACATTATATGCATGTATGTATGTGTGTATGTATACCATTCTCGTTAAATTTTTTAAAGAGCAATGCTGGACACAGTAGTCTATTATGGTGAACACTACCCCATCTAGTCCTCCATAATCTACAATCCACTTTACATAAGCAATCCTGTTTCCTCACCCTGGGCTACTCTGCCCTTTAGACTACACTGCATTTTATTACTAATGGTCTTGCTGGGGCTAGCTTAGCCATGCTTAGTTCCAAAAGGTAATAAAACTATATTCTAGGCTGCTGTGCTTAATTCTGGAGCTAGCTCTCTGGTCCTAACAGGTTTCCATTCAGCATTGTGACTGTTGTCTTTCCATCTGCCACACCTGGGCAATGAAAAGACGGTCTCTATTCCCAGTAGGGTAGGTAATCTCTATTCCCTGTACATGTTCTTTCAAGGGACAAAAATGTACATGGAATACTCTGGGGGGGACAAGACCCACACATATTCAGACTTCTTAAACATTTTAGCTGTACTGTCTTATGAGTTGTCTTCTGTGAACTGTCGATCAGGCTTCAAAGTTTTCCAGAATTCTGTTAGTGCAACATTTAGTTTTCTATTAATTTTCCCCTAAAAACAACAGATTGGAATGAATCTTACTGCATTTGCTTTTGAGTGACGCTGAAGGTCATTTATTCTTGATCAGTATTCCACCTTATGAACCAAATTTGTATGGTAATCTAAGTCATCCTCTCCTAAATCATAAAGATAGCACCCAATCTGGGGGTTCAGCAATGCAACTAAAGCCAAACACCAGTCCTAAGGCTAGCACTGAAACAGAACCATGTGTAACCCAGGCTATTCATGATCCCACACATGCATCAGGAATTACATGTTCTTTAGTCCATCAGCCATGTGGAGACATACCCGTATTTGCATGGTAGTCCCCATTTATCATATTTCCATACCATGAGGACTATGACTCTGGGATTCTCTTGAATGACATTGTACTTTTAGATGGCTTAGGCTTGGCTGCATATTTTATTATTCATCACAAGAAGCATTAACAACACCCCTCCAGGTTACATCAGCAATAACAATTGGTGAAGAGACAAGACTCTCCAATCAGCTGAGATGCCTGCAATTTGTGCAAGGAGGAGTGGCTGTATAGACCCCATTATGAGTGATGAGACAGGAAACTAATTCTGACCTGTGAAAGCTTAGAGTATCTCTAGGGACAATCCTGATATGACTATCTTTTCCCAGGTGGTAGGAAATGGTATGCCTTCCTGTAGTAGTGACAGCTGATGTTCCCTGTGATGGATGACAGAAAACATGGAACCACTCCTCCCTTTGATTCTCTTGGTTCCTGTTTATGTCCTAAACTTTCTGTGTGACTTTTCTCAGAGAGATGTGAACAAATGTGGATTCACCCTAGATAGCACACCACCAGACCTAAAGAAGGAATTTCATCCAAGTCTAGCTCAGTCCTCAGTGCTTTATTGAGGTTACTTACCGGAAGCTTGAGTGACTCAAACACAGATGCATCCTGAAAAGCCCATCCCAGAATAAATGATGGCTAATGAAAGCCACAGCCCCAGAGCTCCTTGCACAACTTGCAGGCAGCTCAGCTGATTGGAGAGTCTTGTATCCTGACCAATTGTTATTGCTGTCTTAACCTTCTGGACCTGTGTTGTTAATCAAGAGTCAGAAGCATCCTGAGCTAGCTTTATTTCATTTACTTCCTGATTCTAATAAACCTCCTTCCTCCCTCCAGGAAGGTTTCAATTAAGAAGAAAGAGCTACACAACAAAGAACACAACAGTTGCATCGAGAGAATTTTTTTCTTTCCACATTGGATATATTTCTCTTTTTTATTAAATTAATTTTCGATATTAAAATCTCTGAAACAATGTTTAACAGAGACAGTGAAAGTTGCAATCCTATTTAGGGATTCCCTACTTGTAAAAGTAAAACATTCAACTGTTCAAAAATAAGTGCCATGTTAGTTATAAATTTTTCAAGTGCCAGTTATCAGCTTCTAAGAGTTTTTTGCTGCAAGCTTTTATTGTCCAGGGCATTGTATTTGGTCAAATGCTTTTCTTGAATCTAATGGCATGAACATGGCATGAACATGTCGATTTCATTTCATTTTATTAATATTGATTTTGTGACTTATGCCACCTGCTTTTGATGAAAATAGAGAAAATTTGTCAGGCAGATAGATCTCCATAACCAGCAGGTCTGCTTCTTGTCTTTGACAAGCAGTTCTAATCTGTCTAGAAGTGTCATTGGTCCTGTGTGCAGTTCTGTCCTGGCCATCAGCCAGAAGTGCATCTGCTAGATGCACTTTTTCTTTTCTTCCTTAGCATAGCAACGTAATGAGCACAGCTGCCTGAAAGCTATGTGTGAACAAATACTTCATTGGCCCTCAGAGTTGTGCATCAGAACACTATTCCATTCACTGGGATGGAGAGGTTAGTGGATACTTTGTGGAGATCTGTGGTTGGACCAGCTGGACTAGCCAGCTCACCTCTCCTTATTTCAGCTAAGTCATTTGAAATACCAATTTGCTTTCTTACTAAAAAGCCTTCTGATCCCCAGACAAAGCCCCTCAGAGACAACCCTCTCTTGGGAAACCTCTCACACAGTAGCTTGCTTACTTTCTCTCTGCAATTAATCCTTCTTTTAAAAGCCTTTACTCTATGGTAAAACTCCTTTTAAAACTGCTGTCAAAAATTCATTTCTCAAGTTCACAAGACAAAGGATTCAGAGTTATTCACTCAGTGGCAGTTTTGATGACCATGGACATCTGGCACTTTAGCCAGGGTTTCAGACACGGGAGATGAGAATGTCTCTATTGTTCTCAAAGACAACCACTTAGCCCCCATCACTCTGAGGACAACTCTTACTTGTGTATAGCTTTTTACATTATTAGATTTGGTTTGGGTTTGTCAGTACTTTGATTTTTTTCATGTATCTGTATTTAAGATAATATTATTGTGTAGTTTTCTTATATTTTATCAGACTCAGTTGTCATTGTCATACAGGCATAACAGAATTTGTTGGATTTTTAAAAAAAGTTTTCTATAACAATTTACCAAAGATTAGTATTGATTTTCCTTTAAATATTCATTAAAAGTTACCAGTGACAACATATTAAACTGAGGTTTTGTTTTTGCAAAAAAATAAAGTGCTAATTTAATCATTTTACTTGTACAGTTCTAACCAGTATCTCTCTTTTTTTGGCAGTTTGTGACTTCCTTTGAGCATGTCTTTCACGAATGAATGTTATCTAATCTAACTGCATGCTGATCATTTTAGACATTTTCCCATCCTCTAAATTCAATGTCTAGCTTCTATTCTCTCATATGTTTCAGAAGCTATAGCATTTAGGAAGCAAAACTTAGATGATATCAAAAGGATAAGTGATTTCTATTGGTGTCCTTACAAGAGACATCAAGTCTTAGTGTTTGTGTCTCTCTCCAACTAGACATACACTCGCCCTCCCAGGACAAGATTTAGAAGAAAGCAATATAGTTAGCATTTTGATCTTTGACATCTAGTCTGTGGACAGTGAGAAATCTCATTTCAATTGTTCAAGCTACTCAGTCTGGTCATAGTATTACCTAACAATCCTTTTGATTTCTTGTAACGTAGGTTATAGTATTTATTTTATATTCTTGATTTTAATGACTTCATTTTTTCTGTTATTTTCCTCACTGATGTAGTGCACATTTGCCTGATATTGCTGATATTTCTGGAGACATTTTTTTATTTCAATGTATTGGTAGCAGTTTTCTAAATTTCATTTCATTTTAGCTGTCTCATTGCTGTCCTTTTCCTTGGCTTACTTTGAGCTCTATGTATTTTTTTCTTCTATACTTACAGTTTTCGAGATCTCTAATAATAGCTTTCATCTTAAAGCCTACTTTGGCTTATTTCACTGTACTCCTTTCTCCTTTGTTTGCTGTTTGTACTCTCTTGCTGTCTCTTTGTATCTTTGAATTAAAAATTATCCCATATACACTGAATAGAACTGGATTTTTAAATCTTTTTAGGTTTTATGTATATGAGCGATTTGTTTGCATGTATGTATTATGTTCCATGCATGCCTGGTGCCCTTGAAAATCAGAAGTGGGGATCAGACCCCAGAAATGGAATTACAAATGGTTGTGGTCTGGGAATCAAATCTGGCTCCTCTGGAAGAGCAACAAGTGCTCTTCTCTTAACTGCCCTTGTTTTCCAAAGAATTTGTTAAAATTTGTTTATTGATTATATTATTTGGTTCATTCACATTTGATGTTAGTATTTATATGGATTAATTTCCCTTTGACATATTAGTTTTCATTTTTATAGCTTGTATTTATTTTGTTATTAGCAACCCTGGACAATGTCACCCTCTTCCCAACCTGGAGGCTAGACATTTGATACTGTTAATTGCTTGGTTATATATTTTGTAACTAGCTAGATGACTTTATTGAAAAAATTTATATAAATAATCTATATAAATAATCTCCTAATTAAGAGGCTCAGTTTCCTCCTGAATGTATTTCAGCCTGTGGATGCCCACAGTCACCCCAGCAAATCAGTCCTTTGGCAGAGGTCTCTTCTACCTCTGGCTATATTTTAAAGTCCATTAATTAAGGGAATCAATCACACTTAAAATGAATCCAATAAAAACTGCCCTCTTCCCTGACCTTCCCTGTCCCTGCCAACAAAATATTCACCATTCTTTACAATCTCTTTGTTTTGAGACACCATATATAGCACAGCCCTTGACCACAGTGCCTAACTACTGTCATAGGCCCAAGTTCCCATTGTCTTTAAGATGGTTTTTAGACTTGATGGCAATACTTACCGCCTCTAGGATGAGATTAGTCTTTTACTGAAAAAGTTTCTCTCTGGTTTCTCCCCAACCCCAGGAAAAATCTGTGAGTCAAGGCTCTGGAATGTCAAACCTCTGGGTAAAACCTCCCCCACCCCCACTTTGGAGCTGAGCATTTAGTCTGGGTAGAGCAGTAGCTGAGGTTTCCATCATGGTGTGTAAATATTTCATGAGCTGGGGCAAAGGTTATCGGGGCTGGCATCTGAGGCAGCAGCAGGAAGACAGAATTTCAGTTTATGCATTAAGCAGTGCCCAAGGCCCAGGGTTATCGATATATCCTCCAACTAGGAAGAAAATGTGTGTGTTTTGGGAGGGAGCTTAAACAACAGGTTTTCATTTACCTTAATAAATTTTCATAGTTTTCTTACATAGTTTTTGTCTATTTACTATTTGCCCTTTGGACCTTTTCCAGCATCTCTTAGTTATTTCAAAAATATTTTTCATAGGTTTCACCAAGAAGTAAGTCATTGGAGTTCTCGTTGCTATGCCATTAACTTCCAATTACCTTATACTACTGCATTTGATAAGCTTTCCCTTCCAAACACTTCTCCCAAACACTTCAGTAGAGAGATTTGCCTTCACATAAGTTACTTTAACCTGGACATGGTGCTTACCAAGCTTCTGAGAATGAGGAGCCTTCAGTAGTAGTTCACTTTACAGATTAAGAAGATACAAAATAAGGAAGCAAGAAAGGTCAAAAAATAGAACATGGAGCTTCATAGAAGTTAATGTTCAATTTCAACTTTGCACAGATAATGACAACCGGAACCAAGAAAAACAAGAAGAGACTTGGCAAGAGAGACCTAGCAAATTTCTGACTAAACAAGCCCACAGCCTTTGTTAAGATCCAAGTAGAAATCTTACTGTTTATTTCCAATGAGAGTTTTTAACAATTTTGCTTTCCTATGCAAGTTCTTCATCTGTAAATGGAGCTAATGATAATGACTTTCTAATAAAGTTTGACAGGTCGGGAAGCTTATTTATTAAGTAATAGAATGATTCTGACATTAAAATGCTGCAGGTTAACACTAATACGTGTAATTACCCCATTCTTATTCATTCCACAGCAAAAATAGAAAACACACCTCAGGAGCTTCTCTCATATTTCCAGTGATTTAGATGTGGGGCTGCTCTTTGGGAACTAACAACAAGCAAACATTGAATATTTTTCACTCTTTGATATCTTCCCAAACCGCTGGCCTCTCTTTCTGAGATGAATCTTAGAGAGACCTTAAGGTATCTTTTTACTTCCTCTCTCCTCCCCTGACCTCTCTCAGAGGCACTAAGGATTAGAATTTCTCCAAGAAATCCCAGGCTGGGAAGGAGGAAAGACCACCAAAGGCAGCCTAGGTAACAGGAAAGGAGTTTGTTTCCCAGTCAAATCTATACATTCCAATACGCTAGCTTCATCTTGCCTATATCACTAAGGGCAAGACAGAGGATTGCTTTTGGCCAAGTTCTGGCTAAAAGTATAAAAATAACCATCTGTTCTCATCAATTTTTATCTCCTAATTGTTAAGAGAAATGTGAGCAACAATCTTTGAAGTTGGCAACCATGGGGATTTCCATCTAAAGATACACCATGAGACATACAGGGCAGAGCACTGAATGGTATCTAACTACAGGACCAAGAACAGAAGATTTCTAAGTTGTGTTCTACTAAAGTAAGCCTTGATAAGTTTAGAAGGGAAACTGTGGCACCATGAAATAAGATATAACCAAATACAACTCAAACAGTCCTGGAGGTTTTAAAACTCCATTGCAAATGTGGGCTGGTGGTGCATGTCTTTAATCCAGCATAATGAAAGCAGAGGTAGGAAGATCTCTGTCACTTCCAGGCCAGCCTGATCTATACAGCGAGTTCTAGGACAGCTGGGGATATGTAGAGAAACTCTTGTCTCTAATCAACAACAACAACAAATAAATATCCATTGCAAAACCTCATTAATTTATGTTGATAAAGTTAGCAAGCATGAGTCCTTAGCATAAATATTTGAAAATTTCCCATTTATATATATCCAGAACTGTTAATGTGATTCAGGGGTTCAGTTTACTTTAGCTACAGGTCTAATCAAATTCCTACCAATTACCACCAGTGGCCAACGTTAAGTAGAAAAAAGTCATTACAATGATTCCAAATTATCATATATAAAATGCAAAATAGGGTCGGTCATAGTAGCGCAAGCCTTTAATCCCAGAATTTGGGAGGCAAAAGGAGGTGGATCTCTGTGAGTTCTAAGCCAGCCTGGTCTACACAGCAAGTTCCAGGACTGACAGGGCACAGAGAAACCTTGTCTCAAAGTTAAAGTCTCCACACCCCCCCCCCAAGGACAGCGGATTCGAACTCGGGACAGACAGAGCACTCTAGCGACAAAGCGCGATCACTACAGCGATGCGCCACCACAGGTCGGTTGAAACCTTGTCTCAAAAACAAAATAAAAAAAATCTTGTTTTGATTCTGGGACAAAATTTTAAATATGAGGTTATAAAGAGAGGAGGGGATTAAATATAAATAAAAAGAAAAAAATTGGGGGTAGCTCAAGGAAAAAATCTTAAGCCCAGGGAGTAGAATACTAAGTCATAAAACTTTTTTTGGGGGGAGGGTATTTTCTAAGAATTTTTATCTGAAAATCACATGACCTATTAGATGAAAAGGAAAGTTTCAAGTTTGCACTGGCAAAAGTCCATATAGTATGCAAGGTAGTGAGAACTAGTATTTAGTCCACATAGCTTAAAGCACACTTTTTTTTGTTTTGTTTTTTGTTTTTTGTTTTTTGTTTTTCGAGACAGGGTTTCTCTGTGTAGCTCGGGCTGTCCTGGAACTCACTCTGTAGACCAGGCTGGCCTCGAACTCAGAAATCCGCCTGCCTCTGCCTCCCAAGTGCTGGGATTATTAAAGCATACTTGTACATACAACTTTCACTATTTAATTTCTCTACAAGTTCTTATACTTTCTAGAGCATTTAGTTTTGCACACAATTGTATTAATACAGACTAAAACTTCATTGATTTTTTAAATGTTTTTAACTTCATTGATTTTTATACACTAAACTTAGTATCCTTAAAATAAATGGATTAGTTAAAATGTAAATGTTTTTCATGATCATTACTTCCTTAGTGGTAAATTTCTCATGGTAGAGAATTTATAAAAATATTTTGTCCTCTAATGTGTGAGACAGAATTGCAATAACAACAACAAAAATAAGTTAATTGTCACATTGCAAAATTTCAAGACAGGGAGGACATTACAGAAAAACTAGAACCCCACTCATGTGCATGAAGCTTGTCTTGGGTTCAGAGATTGTGCTGCTGAAGCCACTTAGGCTATGGAGTGTTAGGATTTAATTCTTCAGTGTCAAACGCTAATGCAGTGGTTCTCAACCTGTGGGCCATGACCTGTTTGAGGTCACATATCACATATCCTTCATATCACACATTTGTGATTCACAGCAGTAGCAAAATTACAGTTTTGAAGTAGTAAGGAAAATAATGTTATGGTTGGGAATCATCACAATGTGAGGAACTGTATGAAAAGGTCAGACCATTAGGAAGGTTGAGAACCACTGTTCCAACAAATTTTATGGTTGGGAATCATCACAACATAAGGACTGTATTAAAGGGCTGCAGCATTAGGAAGTTTGAGAACCACGGCTCTAAGGAGTTTATGGTTGGGAATCATCACGATGTGAGGAACTGTAATGAAAGGTTTGCAGCATTGGGGAAGTTGAGTACCACTGCTCTAAAGAAAAAAGTTAAGATTATTTACAAAGATGAATTTAGCTGTTATTTGGGCTGACATCATAGCTTGACAACTCATTAATTTTTCTTAAAGTTCTATTAATGTCTTGTTCTCTCTTCCAACACTGATGCTTTACTAAAATATGAGTGTTCACTACTACTGATTACAACTTCTCTTTTAGAATCCAAGGCCTTATCACATTTTCTCTACTGTTCCTCCTCTCACTGAGCACTCTTCCCGCCATAACATATTTGAATGTAGTATCCACACATACCAGAGCTCCAAAATAAGTCAGCGTTATGTACTCAGCTTTTCCCATTTTACAGGCAAAGGAACCTTTATCCTGAACCTGAGGGGATTATCTCTCTTTTTCTCTTAGCCCTGTCAGATCATTTTTATAGCATAATGAAATGACACTGTGCCAGGTACACTCTAGTTACCAAGGAATGGAGATGAGACCACCACATAGTATGTGCTGAGTGAAGATTCACTCCAGACATATGTTTTCTCCATGAACAGTGTGGACACAACAGCATCAGAAATATCAGTAACAATCTCATGACTCACTTCATACATGGTATCAGACCCTGTAACCACAATGACTCCAAAGTAGAAAGAACCCCAAAGACACATCTCAGTGAACATCCTCATTAAAAATATGATCCATATGCTCACTTTGGCAGCACATATACTAAAACTGGGACCAAAGGCAAACAGAAAAGTTCTCTTTAGGTGATACTTAAATGCATTAATTAGGAGCCTGTTTTATAGCAGTTAGAAAGGAAGCCAACAGAACCAAAGAACACTAGAAGTAAGTATCCTGGATGAATCAAGGTTTTTTGTTTCTGTTTTTATTTGTTTGGTATTTTGAGATAGGGTTGTTCTGTGTATCTGACTGTCCGGGAACTCACTCTGTAGATTGGACTGGCCTCGAACTCAGGGATCCACCTACATCTGCTGCCTCTCTAGTGCTAGGATTAAAGGCCTGTGTAACTACTGCTTACCCTCATGAATCAAGGCTTTTTGATTTATTTACTAGCTACAATGTCCCTAGGCAAATTACTTGATTTTTACTGAAACTCATTTTTCTCATTTGAAAAAAAATGAGAGTCGACAGATAGTCTTTCTGGTGATTAAGACTATATTTGCGGAATAAATTTCGTAAACTCTAAAGCTCTTTTAAAAAATTACAGTGCTTAAAACACAGAAGGTACAGATGAACAATCCTAGGGAGGCACAGTCCAATACAGGCTACAGGTACCAGCTGGTAAATATTATATAGGAAAAACATCATCACACAACTCCAGAGCAAGAATGTGATTTAGTCCCTGACAATTTTGAGTTGAACAATTAGAAATATGTGATAACTCCTTCAGTCTTCATTCTATCTTCTCCATTGGGAACCCCATGATCAGTTTAATGGTTAGCTGTGAGCATCTGCCTCTGAGTATGTCAGGCTCTTGCAGACCTCTAAGGAGACAGCTATATCAGGCTCCTGTCAGCATGCACCTCCTGACACCCACATCAACGTCTACCTTTGGTGACTGCACATAGGATGGATATCCAGGTGGAATGGTCTGCAGATGGCCCCTCCTTCAGTTTCTGTCCTGTACTTTGTCTCCATTTTTGCTCCCTTGAGTATTTTGTTACTCCTTCTAAGAAGGACTGAAGCCCCCCCAACCCCCAACTTGGTCTTCATTCTTCATGAGCTTTATGTGGTCTGTGAGTTGAATCTTGGGTGTTTCAAGCTTCTGGGCTAAAATCCAATAATCAGTGAGTGAATACCATGTATGTTCTTTTGTGATTGGGTTACCTCACTCAGGATGATATTTTCTAGTTCCATCCATTTATATGGGACTCCATGTGGAGAGCAACTATACCAACCAACCAGAGCCCCCAGGGTCTAAACCACCAGCCTGGGAGCGCTTAGGGAGGGACCCATGGCTCCAGCTAAGTGGGAGAAGAGATCCTTGGTCCCATGAAGGCTGGACGCCGGGGGGGGGGGGGTATTCGAGGGTGGGGAGGTGAGGTACGGGGGAGGGTGAGTGGGGGTACACCATCATAGAGGCAGGAGGAGGGGGGAAGGGATAGAGAGTTCCTGGGAGAGAGGGGGGAAAGGGGGTAAGGGGAAAACATCTGAAATGTAAATAAAAGTTCCAATTAAAAAAAAAGCAGAAGAAGGAAAAAAAAGAAATATGTGATAAAAGATTTAGTAACTAAAACTGTCAAGGACAAGACTAGAACAAATAACAGTTATGCTTTTTGTATACAAAAGTGGCTCTCATTTATAAATTAAAACTTAACATATGGAAACAATCCAGAACTATCAGCACTTCATTATTGACATTTTAAATGAACAATACCCAAGGGTAATGAAATCTCCTGTTAAAATGTCTAATACACAATTTGGGAAGCATATTTCATTGAAACTGACATTTTGTCAAACAAAAATCTAGAAACACCTTATGACAAGTTTTCTCTCCATGAAGTGCTTGACAGAGTACACAAAATTCCTAGTACAAATTATGTGCTACCATACAATTTAAACCGGACAAAAATGAACCACAAAACACCACTAAAAATGAATAAAATTATTTATCAATGTTAATAGCTTGTATTAAATGATTTGAAATGTTTTTATTTCTTAAAATGTTTGGAGAAACTTTATAAAATTGGAAATTTTAAGGGCACTGAGCAGGCATTAAGTAGAATTTAACAAATTAATGAAACCATAATAGCATGACAGAGTTTTGAAAGTCCTTACTATATGTTGAAAGATTACTATGCTAACACTTTTGCTAAAATTAGCTACTGATGTTTATATTCTGCAGGTGAGAAGTAACTTTATTAAGTTAGGTACTACAGATGGCAAAGGAAAGGTAACTAAAAAGTTATAAAATGAGAAAAGTCACTCCAAATTTGGGAGGAAAAATAACACCATAAAATATTCATTTAACGTTATATTTGGTCTATCAGCATTACGCATCATAAAAATGCTTTAAGTACTTATATATAAAAATCTTGAGACAGGAAATGAGTTTAAATATAGCACCAAAAATCCCATTTAAAAATTAACTCACACACTCAATGTATTAGTTTCAATTTATTTTGTGCATTTTGGAAAGTAGCTTTAAGGAGTAAGTGGTAAATAATATAGAGAGAAAGCAAAGGGGACTTCCCTCTTGATCTTCTCAATGAGGCAAAAAATCTTCTGAATACTTCAGTAAAGTTTTGTCATAAAAATTCTTTAATTTTTCTATTTAAGAAATCTAGCAGGTAAAGAAAATACGAAAGCCTTCTAACAAAGAATTTTTAATGTAACATATTCACATAGTAAAAGAGGGTTATTTTAAAGCAGTCAAACAGCTAAACAAAAATAACACAAATATACCCTGACCTCAATCTGGGTATTGTGAAAATTGGGCTGTCAGTCAATTGATCCAATGCCAGAAGAGAGGTGAACTATTTCTTCTCAATTCTAAGAACACAAAACAGACAAGCTACATATAAAAGATGCAGACCAGTCTTTTGGAAGCTTATTAATCGTGAATTCTTGACACTGGGAGAAACCTTGTGGGTATAGATTTAAGGCCAAGGATGAGTGTTCCTGGTAAAACATTCAGACCCCAGCTCACTTCATTTTATCTCCCTCCTAGATTTACATCAAGTTAAAGCACCATTTATAATAAATTCATAGTCAACAGGCAATTTAACCTCAAATAAAAAACACTGGGTATCCATAGCGCAGCTGTTAAAATTTAACAGTAAGTATATTAGAAATCTAGTCACCTCAAGAAGCTCTGCAGAATAAAGAGCTCATGAGTGCTTGGGACTTCTATTTAAGGCACCAAGCAGCCCACAGTTTAAAGTGTTACCATCATATTGATTACCTAAAGGTGATCCAAAGAATATCAGCAAGAATAGGAAACATCTTTTCTTTCATAGGAAGCAACTCAGATTCTAAGAATTAAAAAATGATAACAAATATCTTATGACAAGAAGACCCACGGATTACATGATACAATCTCTAAAGCTGGATAGTTAGAAAGGTTAACTTCGTAGTTCTTATAATTCTTTCGTCTTGTTAATTTATCTCTTTTATGAATTAAGGCATAAAGCAGCGAGAGTGCAACTGATTCCAAACAACTTGGAATTTTATTGTAAACATCCCATAAAGAATGGCAACAAATTTAGTCCAGTATTTTTTGTCTTTGAAAGTAATTGCTTATAATGACCAACAACTGCCAAACAAAACATCTTTTATAAACCAAGCCAGTTTTGTTTACCTTTCTTCCCCACTGAATTTTAGTTTAATGGACATTCTGCCCATACACAACAGCACATCAACTATTAACTGAATGTTTTTCCATTTTAAAATTTATGGACACTAAGAACAAACATAAAGTACAGTTTTGTTAATACTGTGTAAAGGATTACAAAAAACATGGATGATAAGTTACAGAACAAAGAAATAAATTACTGATTGCCATCACCACAGTATTGTTTAAAAACTTAACATTTGTAGTACTGCCTAATGTTCATTTGGTGACATATGCAAAGACACGTTTTCCAACTGGGTTTCTAGATATTTCAATATGGGATTTTTAAAAGTAAATTATGAATGGCGATCTCAATATGTAGCAATAATTTTATATTTTTAGAAAATAATTACCATGCTTTTATATGTCTAAGTCCCATATTCTAGATTTAATTAAGATAGGTATAAGAATAAGAAATGGGCATACATATAAATAAACACATCTTAACTATAAACTGTAGGGCCTTTCTATTTTTTCTCTCAGAAATGAATGTGAAATTTCCAGTCTGATTGAAGTATGCTGAGTGCAGTATTCATTGTGAAAAGAGGAAGCCCAAGAGGAAAGATGACGAAAGAAATACTTAAGGATTATAAGACCATAGTAAAGAATAAATATCAAGAATCCTGAGTGCTCTCCATGTTCCATAAAATACAGCACCATAAAAACATTTCACTTTAATTGGATTTTAACCCAAACTTTGTAAATATTGTAAATTAACACTTGGGTGTTAAGAGATGTAAAGAAAAAAACAGCATGCAAATATTTCACCATGAATTTTAAAAACAAGCCTTAAAAATGATCTTAGAATATTTTCAGTAACATTCATAAAGCCTTGCATGCCACCAAGATGTTGGTGAATGTGGTTAGCATTTAAAATAAAGGACTTTAAATGTCAAAAGTCCTATTCCTTCCCCCAGAACTATTTTCAAATGTTATTGTAATTGTTTAAAAGGCTGAATATCAAATTGTAGTGAAAATGACATGTTTTAAGACTCCTTTTTAAGGGCATGGAATTGCAGCTTTAAAGAAGTACCAGTTAGCAAATGTGCATAAAATGATTCCATATATCCTAAAGCAGTGTATCATTACCACAAACTTACACATTTTGAAAAATGCTCCAAAAAGTTTTATTCAAAAGTTAGAAGTGGCATTCACATCTTTCTCTTTTAATCACTGTATTGTCTGATGACAATCTACATGATTAAAACAAAAACAAAAGATAAATCACTCTAATTTACAATATCTGAAAGCCAATTTGGGTGTAGGAGAACTAAAGTGTATAGAAGGAAACTTAGGAATTTTACTCAGTTCCTTGGCCTCTGCGGGAAACAAAGCACCATAGGAACAATTTCTAGAATAAACCTGATTTCTGGGGAGGGAAAGAGAAAATACAAACAAATGAAAGACCAAATTAAATAAAAAAGAGGGACACAAATACATGACAAAACCAGAATTGTCATCTAGAAGACAAAATGACATGGATGATTAAATGTTAATAAATGCACAAACTGAGCTCTAAAGAGGCAAATAATTGGTAGACAGTATCCTCCATAGAAAATAGTCTCTCTTTTTAATGTCTGGGATAAGGTATGTCAAACTGGAAAAAACCTACATACATACAAACACACAAAGACTTTTACAAAAACAAATTTGGTCATTAGGCTAGGGGGTTTGTGCATGTTTTGGAGAGCATCCTATTGCTAGATGAGATACATACAGCAAGCCAGAGAAGAAACACATGGTTCAGTTTTATAAACATATACACATGCTAAGATCATAAAGCTTGGAATCTGAACATTAGCATTCGTGAGAAATATTATAGCTTACTGACTATTCAGATATAGCATAGGATTAAACTTATACATGTGTATGCTCTCATGGGCCTAAAGATAACAGTGATCTTCATTTGCAAAATTCTTAACTCATTCCCTACTTTCTTTGCTATGGCTGAACCCAGATCTTACTTAGGTTTAAAAGATCTCTAGAAAACTGAAGTGATAAAGTATTCAATATGATACAAATTATGACACATTTGTAGGAAGTGGTATTAAAAAACTTAAAATATAAATTGGGGAAAGGAGAAGTCCAGATTAAAAAAGTAAAAATATTATTTCCCAGACTTTTATTTTCACACTTATGAAAATAATTTGCATGCAAACAGAAAACTATCTGTTTGATTTATAATAAATGATACTATGCTCATCTAACATACCCTGGTGACTAACTCTTTAAATTCTAATGACTGAAATCAACATCACAGCAAAATGCTGTTCACTAGTATTTCACAGTATTTCACTACATATAAAATATGCTTAAAAATGTCTTTAGCCTTATTCTAATTATGTAAGCCTAGAAAATCTTGACATTTGGGGAATAAATGTGGCATTTTTATTTTTCAAAATAAATTATAAATAAAGCTCCAGACTGCTAATATCACACAAATGACAGTTCTTCTACATTTCAAGAGGTCAGCTCTTCATGGAAGAATGTCAACAAAACTTTCATACTAAAATGGTACACGTGGTACACATTTGGGTATATCCAGGAATTTAAGCAACTATAGTATGTTGATTGTTGTAGGACAAAATGTTACTGACTCCAGGAAAACACAGGCACAATTTAGTCTAAATGCCCAAGAGATGAATAACTGAAATAGTATATTTTAGTAAAAAAGCAAATATAGACTCTCAAATGGGAACATTTTGAATCTATACTATGGCTAAAATGGCAGTTGAGTTTATAACCAGAAAGTTTTGGTATAGTGAAGAAAAACAACAAAAATATCAGCTTGGTCTGCTCTCTAGCAACAGACATTAGTGCCATTAACAGTTCATTATATTTTCTTAAAGCCTGAACATCATTTCTACTGCAAGTGAAAATTGCTTAAGGGTATTAGTTCAAGAATAAAGCCCCCGACCCCATCAAAAAGCAAAGTTATGTGTGTACTCCTTCCTCTGCACTTAACAGATTTTCAGATGCATGAAATGATTAAAAGCATGAGACAAACACGTCAGCTTAAGAAATATCCTGGACTACCAGGCATACATTAAGAAAAGGTTGTATCACACAAGTCTGATCTAAGTGTAACAAAACTGCTGTTACAAAAGCAGAGATCAATTATTATCCCCCCTCCCACTTCAAGAATTTATGTAACAAAGTAGCACATCTGCTATCTCCAATTTGAGGAATAAAATTGATCTTGAAACTGAAGCTCACTTGTGGAACCACGTGCACTCTATTGCTGTAAACAAGACCATACAGGATTTGATAGGGGTTTTTTTGTTTGTTTTTCAACAATAAAATAACGATTCAAAATATCTGTTTGCAGTGCAATGAGGCTCTTTTCTGGAAGTCTAGAACAGAAGAGCCCTTTGGAATGAGAACAGAAGAACCTATTAAAGTTGCTTCCAAGTATTAGCTAGCCAAAATATTCCAGCTCAAGTTAGGTGCTTTGATACTATTTAAGATTCAAATGAAAACCAGTAACTCACAGCTGTTAAATAGTAAGTGGTAGCAGAGATATATTTGCAGTAGAGCAAGTCTACTTACACAAATATGTTCTATAAAAGCCTAGAGCATATAACACTTAGGAAATCTTGTTAATTACAACTATTAATTTGAGAGCCAATATGATTATTGAAAATTCTCAGCTTATAACTTAGGAGTATTCATCCCTACCAAGCTTGTTCTATTTCTCCTTAGTAATGAGTAACAGCATCTATTTTCCTTAGCATTTCCAGTAGTTGTAGTTAATAGAGGTAGCTGAGCTACTGTTCAAAGAAGTTATTCTTTGTGGATGAGGATTTTTTTTTCAAATGTTTAAGTTACATTTAAGCTACACAAGTTCTATTAATGCAATAAAATATAACAGGAAAAGAAAAATGGATGCAAGAAACTTTTGCATTTGGCACCTTGTCTAGATTGATACCTCAAGTATTCTCTTTTAATAAAGTTAATGCACACATCAGGACACACCACAATGATTTGCTACATATTTACAAGGCACCAACCCTTTCTCACCTTAAATGTGAATTAAGCAAATCAATGAAAAGCATATCAAGATACCCCCCACCCCACCCCAAAACTGCAGTATAAATATATACTTCAGTTCAGTACAGTTCGTGAAAGTTTGGCCTGGGAAGAGTAAAATAATCCAGATCGTTCTTACAATATAGAAACTGTAAACATTTAATAGCTGCCTTTAGGATTGGTGTATTGTGCAAAAGTTATTATTACTGGGTATAGGAATCAAAATGGCAAAAACAAACTATATAAAACTCTGTAAGAAGGTGCTATACTTCTGTGATACAAAAGCAAAGAGGGATATCTTATTGAGATAAAAATGTCATGCTACTCTTAAGAAGCAGAATGCTCCTTTAATGTAGTAAATCTGTAGTGTGTCTGTGGTGTGTATGTGTGTGTGTGTATATGTGTGTATGTATGTGTGTGCGCAAGTGAGCGCATGTCCGTGCATGTATATGTGCACACACGTATATGTGTGGGCAAAATTTGTTTTAATTTAAGGCCTAATGAGTAAGGCTTGTTTGAACAAATGAAGTGTGGAGATTAAAAGTCTTGAAACAAATGTATACTGGCATAATGGAAAAGCACCAATGTGAAAGGAAGCAGAAGTCCCCACACAACTTGCTTTGTAGATTTTCTGATAAATTCCCTGCAGTAGAAGGCCAGTGATTTTATTTTTAAAAATTATTTTAAAATCTTTAACTGTTAATAATTCCATCCCATGAGATGGCTAACCCTGGCTTTTTCGGTCATTTTACGTACTCTGCCTGATCTGGATGTACCAAGATTCAGAGGATCCTCAGTGGACACAAAGTTGTCATTATCTGAATCATCATTATATAAAACAGTTCTCCTGCCTTGGTTTCTTGTTTTAATCCGTGGAAGTCTACTGAAACGTCCTGAAAACATCGTATCAAATTCATCATCTGCAACTCGTGCTCGTTTGGCTCGGCTCGCTCCTCTAGAGGCACCTCTTCCTCCTCTCCCTCGTCCTCTCCCTCTCCCCCCACCTCCACCTCTTCCTCGACCCCCTCTCCCCTGCCACCTCTTCCTCTGCCTCCTCTACTCCATCTACCCCATCTTCCCCATCTGCCTCTTCCTCCTGTGCCTCTCGTCTTCCAGTTTCTTTTTCCATTGGCATGCTGTTTTCTGAGTTTTCTTTTAGGTCTGGTTTGTATGAATTTGCTATAGTCATGGTCTCCGTCAACATAATCTTGATCTGTTCTGGATGTGGATTCAGAGTCAGAGTCAGAGCCAGAGGTACTTTCTGAACTTAAACTGGATCCTAACTCTCCACTCTCGGAGGAGGATAAATGTGCTTTTTCTTTTGTTTCTTTCATTTCTTTTTCTTCTCCTCCCATGCTTTCATCTTCTTCTGAAGCACTGAGCAGTTTTCTTTTGGCTCCTGTCCGGAGCTCTCTGCCATCAACATTTGTAAGAGACCCATCAAGGGAGTGATCTAAAGCAAAATAAATCATTTTTAAAAATTAGGTCTTGACACTATAAGACAGTTGTTGAGATTAAAAATGAAAACCATGTAATAAAAATATCAAGTGCCAAAAAACTGATTGGACAGATTCATTCAAAGTATTCGAAAAGATACTTAGATCTATTTCAAATGAAAGATATTAAAGTTTGATTCTTGTTCCACTGCTTCTTTTGGAGTTAATAAAAAGATACTGAAGGATTGTGGGGTTATCTGGGCAGAAATTTTAGCATTAAACTTAGGAATTATAAGGAAACATACATTACAAGTTTCATTCATTCATTCACTTAACAAATACTTTGCAGTACCTAGTATGGAGCAGGTATTAGATGGAGGTTGGAACTTGATGATGAATGATAAAGTACTTGCTATCATAGTTCATACTACTGAGGATACGTGACTAAAAAAATGCAATGTTAAGTAGAGATGAGTGTTAACAAGGGTTGTGTCTAGGGAGTGCTATTTAGAAAGGATGGAACATTTAAAGAAGCAATTAATGAAGTGACTAGAGAAAGACACTGATTTACATTAAAAAAAAATTCCTGCTGTTATACAGAGAACAGATTGTAGGAGGTAGTTAAATAGAAGTGGATATTAGCTGAACTCTGAAGTTAGTAGTCTAGGTAAGACACAAGGAGATGCCAAGAAGTGATGTCCATAATCTACTCAAAGGTTTTGTCCTAGAAGGCCAACCAGAATAAATCCTTTATTTCAAAGGTGAAACCAATGGGATCTGATGAGAATGGTTGACATCAAACACTAACAACAAAACATAGTGTATATTCTAGCTTTTATAGTGTAAGAAACTGGGTAATGGGTAGAAGTATTCGCTAAGTTGGGAAAACTGAAGATTCAACATGTTTGGGCAGTGTACTGAGGAAAAAGTCAATAGAAATCTTTAAAAAAAAAAAAACATGAAATAATCAGAGGTTAAGAGGGTAGCTCAGTGGTAATATGCTTAGCATGCATGAGACCCTGAGTTCAGCTCCTGATATACCCTTGCATATATACATATATAAGCATACCCCCAAACAAGTGAAAACATTATGTAGGTATATAAGCTGGATCTCATAAGATTATGGAGGTATAGAGAAAATGAAGTTTCAGTCCAGGGAGAGCAAATAAAGGGCAAGAAAATGGATAAGGAACACAAGCTATATTAGCTTAACATTTACAGATAAAGAAAAAGCAGCAGTGGTAATAGGGAAGAAATAACCATGAGACAAGAAGAAAACAGAAGGAGAGAGAAGACTGGTAATTACAAGTACAACGTTAATTTACTAAGTTGGGGTTTGTTTGGACTGAATTATGTGACTTCAAAATTCTTATGTCGAGGGCCTAACTCCGAAAGTGCTTGTGAATACTGGAGCCTTGTATGAAGTAATGAAGGTCAATTAAGGTCTAAAATATTAGAGAAAAAGGAAGAAAACTGAACACTGAACATTTCTAAGTTTCCCTCTCTCCATCACACACACACACACACACACACACACACAGAGACACACACACAGAGAGACACACACACACGGATATACATACTGTATCTCCTATATAATATATAGATATACACTGTATCATCCCAAAGCAGTGGGGCCAGAGAAAGAGTGACAGAGAAATATAAAGTCAGACATATGGTCTTAAGAGACACAACTTAAATGTGGTATTCTATAAGCCTGAAGAAAATAAAGGTCTTTTCAGATTGTAATCTCTGTGCACTTTGGGACTCCAGAACTGTGGGAAAATGAAGTCTTGTTTAAGCTGCTCACTCTAGAGTCTTATTATGGCTGTGGGAAGTGACTAATACACTCAGCTACAGACTTAAGTTGGTATCACAAAGTAACAGGAGATAAGATATTTCAGCAGTCTTAAAGAGTTATAGAGGGTCTACAGAGATGGTTAAGAGGGCCTGCTGTTCTTGCAGAGGTCAGTTCCCAACACCCACATGGGTAGCTTAAAACTGCCTATATGTCCAGCTCCAGGGAAGCCAATGCTGTCTGTCTTATAGACTGTGTGCACACTGTATTAACATGCACAAACTCACAGACAGACACAAACTTATGCACATAATCACAAATAAAACTTTTAAAAGAATGATAGAATTAACAAGACTTTACAACTCTGTAATGTGAGAGATAAACAGAGTTAAAAATTCCTGAGTGCTAATTTACACTGCCTCAAACTTCAGCATTATGGACATTAAGTCACAAAGATAAAAAAAAAAAATCTAAGGTGAGCTTTGACTACACAGTGACATTATACCTTTAAAAATAAGAGATTGAAGTTGAATGAAAATGATGAGTTCTGAGACACAAAGATAGTGAACATGGATGAAATTCACTTTTAAGAAGCACCTGGAAAACACTGGCGGAATGAGAAGATGTTTGAGTTGATACATCAGGAAGAATGGTTTAAGCCAGGAATGGCAGCATACACTTTTAACTCCAGCACTCAGGAGGCAGAATCAGTCAGGTCTCTTGAGTTTGTGGATAACCTGGTCTACAGAGTGAGTTCTAGACTAAGAAAATATACAGTGAGTCTCTGCGTTAAATATGATGACTGGCTTAGTCAACAGATTATCATTAGAGTTCTTTATTTGCAGGAGCCAAAAATATCTAGTAAGCTAAATAGGAAAAATCTCTGAAAATAAAACTCAGAACAAGCCAAGCAAAGCAAAACAATTCTATAGAAATATCAGTAGAAGCTACAAGCTATAATAGCTAACAAAGGAGGAGTAAACAGTGTCCAGTGTCTTAAGTACTAAGAAAAGGAGCATAAAGTAATAGAAAGTCTATATTACTGGTGATTTGGGCAGAAGAACTTTTGGAGAGTGGCTGGGGTAATAGGTAGGGTATAAAGGACAAAGGGATCCTGTATAAAAGAGAGAGGAAATACAGGCTACTCTATAAGATTTTCCTATGAAGGATCTGTGGCATAAGTATGTATGCAATAGAATCAGAAAAAAACAAAATTTTGAAATGGAAAACATAAAAGCACATTTTAAAGTACTATGTTTCAACTACTTGTCAGTCTTTTACCTGAAATCAACTATAACATGTTTCAATATTTTTCATACAATCGGCAATATACTTATAAAGTCTATAAAGTAACTTGGTGGTTATAAATCATTGCATATAAAAATTAACATCATATATATATATATATATAATATGGTTATATGTATATATGAATATGTATATATGTTATATGTATATATGAATACATATATATATATATATATGAAGTTAAAATAATAATCTAGTAACATACTTATAAAAGCAAAGTATTTTTATAAACTTCAAATAGGTGAACATAGAACTTTCTTTGAGCATGCATGCTCAGTCTATGTGCAGTACTTTGTATAATAGCTTCTGAATAATAGTAAACTTCATATGATCATGAATTAAGTCAATGATTTCTGTAAGCACCATATATTTTTCTCCAAATAAAAAGTTACTGGAACAGCTCACAAGATTAAGACCTTTAAAATAGGACTTTTGAGTCTATTTCATTTTTTATTGACTTGGTTTAAGATACGAAAAATCATAAATGTGTTGAAAGTCTGCTTCTTATGCACTTGGGAGATGAATTCTTTCATTTCGTTTTATTTCTCCTATTAATTCCATTTTACATTTTCTTTTAAAGTAGTTATTAGATGTCTGTTCCTAAGTGTTCTAAAATCCCCTTTGACTTAAACTTGACCCTACTGTAATTCTTACTAAGTGCTAGGATACACACTAACTGTACTACTCTAACATACCAGCTAATGACTCATTAGCCATCATAGGAAAATAGAGAATATGTTACCTCTCTCATATTCAATTTCCTACCTTGTTTAGCTGGTAAAACTCTATTACGGAACGATTTTGCTTTCCCTGGGTCATGGCTATTTCCATTCCTACTATATCCACTGAAACTTGATGGAGAAAAAGGCCCATCCCCTTCATCATCAAGCAGATATAGTGAAACACCTTCAGCAGCATCTGAAACTTACATTTTAAGAGATTTTAACATTAATAAAATTTCATTTGCTTTTCAGGAAAGTTAATATGGGCTGCTGTATTATAAAATTCAAAGTTGCTGTACAACTGGTAAGACACCTATACTCCCAAGTTTTGGAAATACAGACAGGAGGACAGTGAGTTGAACATCTACCTTGGCTATTTTAGCAAGGCTTTAAGACCCACCCCCAAAGTAAAAATAATATTTGACAACAAGAGAACAAATAATTTATCATCACTAAACTTTCAAACAAACTGTTGAAAACAAAACAAGGAAACACTCCTAACACATGTTTAATCTTCAAGTCTTATGTTGACAACTATATTGTACAAGTCCTTTTGAGTTCTTATAAATACAGTTGCAGACTTTCAAAGGAACATCAAAATTCATCTAGTCAGGGTTAGAGATGGCTCAGCATTTAAGAACATTGGCTGCTCTTCTAGAGATTTCAGCTTGGATTCCCAGCACCCACATGGTAGCTTTCAACCATCTGTAGTTCTGATTCTAGGCCACTTGACACTCGATTTTGGACTCTGCGGGTATCATGCATATACATGGTATAGAAAATACACATAGGTAAAACACTCAAACACAAAATAAATGCCTTAGAAGGGATTTTCCAAATTACCTAGTCAAACAAAGAAACCAAATCACTTGACCTAATAAAAGTCTTACTGGAAGGCCATATAAATAGCAAGTCAAATGATTAAAAATTGCATTTTTAATCCAAATTGATTGCTCTTTGCACTCTCTTTGGTGGTACCACTTCTATATCCTTGAATAAGCATCAAACTATAGAAGACAAAAAGCGAAGATATACTTACCAGGAGAAGAAAAAAGGAGAGCTAGTCCTGGCATAAGCCACTGAGGTATTCTGGTCATTTTTAGGCTGTAACTTCATTTGCTTCTGTTTCCCTTTTGGACTGAAAAAAAAAAAAGACCATCTTTCTGTTAGTAATTCAGTATAATAAATAATATGACAGAAAATTCTTAAGGTGACCAAAAATGAAACTACCTAAAATCAAGTGAAATATTTAAAATTGATGATTTGACAAAGTTAAACATCAATAACTAAAAAGATGAAAAAATAAACACAGAAAATAAACATTTAAAGGCATAGGAATATCCACATAAACAATAGCTTAGGTTACAAACTCTATCTTTATATAAGAACAAGAGTTCGTGAATCTATTGAGACTTCTGGAACTTATTCATGAACTTTCACAAATGAGGTGACAGGCACAAAAGGCTTTAAAGCAACAAATGCTGCACAGATGTGTTCTACCTGGGAGCTCTGCTGCTCGACAGCGAGCTGCTGCTGCTTCTCAGACGCTTTCTGTACCGTGGTGGTCTTCTCCTCTTTTGACTCTGGATTGCTGACTTATACTCAGAGATGATATTCTTAATGTGATTTTCAAATAAGGCAGACAATCTCAGCGTCATGCTATAGATCTGGAAAGGTGGAAAGTACAGCCTTGCTTTAGCACTTACTTTAGTTTTAAGAAAAGAATGAGCATATCTGGACCAATATGAACATCATCTTTCCAGATGCAAAACACATCCTATCTACTTGAAAAATTCTTGAGGAACTAAGATGTCATTTTCATTTAGAAAAATAATAAAAGCTTTAAAGATAATATTTAGTTCTGTGAATGACATGAACAAATCCTCATATAATGGGAAATTTGTACTGAAACAATATTCTGTAAGACAATTTATAATATATACCATAAAAATTTAAAGATACAGCTATCCTTTGGCTAAGAATTTTACTTCTGGTAATCTGTTGTAAGGAACCATAAAGGGACTGTACACACATGAAAACACGCTCAAGGATATTAAAGACATTACCAACAGTCTTTATTTGTAGAGAGTGAAAAATTATTTCTTTAAAATTGAATTTTCTAGCAACAGGATACTAGCAAAAAAAAAAAAAAAACTCCAATAAACTATGAAATGATCAGATAAAGGAAAAATTTCAAATATCTTATTTTAAACAATCATAATACAGACTAGAACATTTGCCAACCCTCATCAGAGACCATTTTCCTTGAAGGAAATAGCACATTTAATGTAGAGACCCCCAATTGATCAATGTGCAGGAAAAAAAGAGCATAAAAGTGCTCAGCCACAATCAGTCTCTCCAAGGCTCAGGAATCTCCAAGGAAGAGAGGGGAGAGAGATTTTAAGAGTCAGAGGTGGTAGAAGACTTCAAAGAAACAGTGTTTTGTAGACATAGCAGGACAGATGCTCGTAGGGACCCAGAGAATATGAAAGCATGCATAAGACCTACACAAGTTCCAGACAGACAAAATCCCAGCAATAAAGGACAGGAAGGTTGATACCCAATCCTACCAGTTGCTGAGGAGCTATAGCATTTAATGGCTTGTAAGAGCATGAACATTGGGGTCTTTTGTTTTGTTTTGAGTGATATAACCTCTGGTAGGCTGACTGCATAACAGAAGAGGCCCCAATCAAAAGACTATCTGAGCAACACAAATTGGCTTGATGAGTAATGAATTTAAAAAAAAAAAAAGTATTTCAAAGTTGGGTGGGAAGGAATGGGAGGTTTGACAGCGTACTAAGTGAGTATGTTAAAATATACTGTATGAAACTCTCAAATAATTAGTAAATTTATTTTAAGTCATAATACATATGTAACAAGACTTGAAATGCAAAACTCAATGTTGTAAAAGTGTGTGAGTGTTAAGTATTAGTGCAGATAGTCCTAGAAGTAAGCACATTAAATATTACCTATAAATAAAAATATGATAAAGTTTGAGAGTTTTTAAAAATATTTTTTCTGTATTTTTAAACTTTCTACAGAGATTATATTACTCTAAGAATTATGATGAAAGGATAAAAAGTAAATAAATACTACAATGAAAGGAAGAAAACCAAAAATTATGCCTAAAGAAATTAGTGAAAATGTACTATATGTAAAGAAGCTCAAACAGGTCAATACACACCTACCATATAACTAGTTTGACACTTAGTTGGATACAAGTGACTCCAAAAGAAAATATTGCTATAACTATTTCTTGTTCTCCAGATATTTTCAGTTTTGATAATACATAGGGAAATATTTTATGTAAGTATGAAGAAGGTGGACCTTCCCAATAGGGTTCACTAGTTGTAATAGTAATGGGAATATCTATATTAAGAACTAATTAAAAGATTTTATATAAATTAATACTGTAAACTACCTTTATTTTTAGGTTCATTTACAGGGGAATTGAGTATTTAAATCATTAATTTTGTCATTTCTCTGAAAACTGTAATTATCATTAGAGAATAAAGAAGAGTTAGATGAGAAAGCAAAGGCTGTCTAATTTCAGAATGATTACTCTAGAAGCAGATTTCCACATGCCTTTGAAAAAATCCAGAATTCACAAAAGACACTAAGAATCAAACTTCAGTAATTGTGTCCAATACTAGAATGTATTTGTTTACAAATCTTAAAAACTGTGGAAGGAAAACTGCCTGATATACATAACTGTCCATTTAATATTAGTTTCATACCCTTGACTTTTTATTAGAAGTATAAGCTTTGGAGTTGCTGAATATTTGGCGAACATCTTATAAAATTCCAGAGGACTATCATAATTTCCTGATTCCAAAGTTTCTTTCACAGTGCTGAAGTCCATAGGTGTGTCTATAACATCTTGATAATCCTACAAATGATAATGTGTTACATTTAAATACTCAAATTGCAAAACAATTCTAAATAAAATAGCATGGAGAATGACATTACCCACTGATGCTAGTTATTCTTACACAAATGCCACCTTTATGTCTACCAATTTATTCTCACTCCCAAACCAATTCCTTTGTTTCTGAAAATAATGAGTTTGAAGGCTTAGAAACGTCAAGTCATTCATTGACTTGAAGTAATTGATACCTTGCCAAGTTATCTAATGACAGATGATGAGATTATTTATGCATAATAACATAATTCCACTCCACAAATTACCTACATATTTTCAAGATTCTGAGTTATGACATTTCACATATGTTGTCATTAGCAGAAGTCAAAATTAACTGGCCATGTTTGTGCTCCATATCCCTTTTCTTGGTGTCTATATGCAGCCAAAGCTGGCTTTATTTAAACTTATGGTTCTTCCAGCTTAGCCTCCCAAATACTGGGGTTATACTTCTGCACCATTACATTTGGCTTCTCTTTAAATTTTTATTTCATCTAAAGCTTCAGTCTCACTGATTCAGAATTTAGTTTGATTTTAATTAGGAGAAAAAATCCATTTTAACTTAAATCTTTCAAGTCTAGAGCTATCATACAGGATAATATCTGAAGCAGACATATACATTACTACCCTGATTACAGGAATTTGAGTAAAATCCATAGTAATGTATTCAGTCACTCATGCTACTTAGAATCATTAAGAAGTAAAACCATCACATTTTCTCTGGGAAAAAAATGTGAAGTACCAAAAGTGGCAGAGAAAAGTTATTATAATAAAGAAAAAAATCTTTCCCACAGTATGAAAAAAAACCCCACAATTTCTTTAAATAGATTTCAGTAAGTTTTAAAAACACCAAAAGTATATTCCAACAGGTTTTCAGAGGGAATAATGTCAGAACATAAGTAATAAGACAAAAAAATTCAAAATATTCAGCTATTTAAGGAAACACCAGTGAGAATTATCATCTGTGATACAGAAATAATAGAGCACACTGCATGTTCTCTGCTTTGATGCATGGCTTTATATCTATGTCTACAAGTAACAACTATGACTTCATGAAGAACAATTGTGAAAACATGCTGATTCAAAAATATAAACAAACAAAAGAATAAAAATGACCAAAAACTAAATAAAGGCCTAAAAAGAAACTAAGTGGAGTTGCAAAGTGGGGCTGAGCAAATTGAACAAAATTGGTGTGTACTATGAAAAATTTAAAATGTAATTATCACAAAAAAAAAAAAAAAAACAAAAAAAAAACAATCTAAGCCTACCTCAGAAAGAGACGGGTCTTGTCTATCTGGAGGAACTGATTCTGAGGATTCTCCTTCTTGTTGTTGAGCCTATTAGGGTAAATAATATAGACTGTTTCCACATCACCATGACACAAAACAAGACTTTTAATGAAACGATGACTCAAGGCTTAAATAATCACAAATAAAAATTATATTTTACTTGAAAGAAGTCTGTATTCATCATATTCTGCTATGAAACACCCAAGCTTTTTGTACCCAACTCATACTTCCTACTAACAAATCAAACTTTGTTGAATGTAACATTGGTTTTCATTTTTCCTTTACAAAACATACAAATATATATTACCAAGTATCTCTAGTATTTGGAGTTGTCACATATGTGTGTGAAAAAATATCCTAGACATGGGCTGAGTGGTGTACACTTTTAATCCTAGCATTTGAGCCAGGCGGAACATAAGCACAAGATCAGCTTAGGTATACAGTAAGTCCCACCCCAGTGAGGAGACCCTTACTTAAAAGTAAAATGTAACTCTATATTCTAAATTGTTGTTAAGATTATCTTTGTTGAAAAGTAATATTGGTATATGGATTATTCTACATAGCCATACTGATGATAAATTTACTATGAATTAAAAAGGTTTAACATATATATTATTACCAAGTCTAGAGTGTATAGTGGTGTCATTAAAAGTTAGTAGAATATACTAAACAAAGCATGAAAGAACAGAAAGGTTTTTTTCTGTTTGTTTTGTTTTTGACAGGGTCTCACTAGGCAGTCCTGGATGGCCTGGATTTCTGTGAAGATCAGACCACCCTCTAACTCCCAGTTATCCATCGGCCTCTGTTTGGGATTGAAGGCATGTGCCATCACATCCAGATGACTTAAGTTTCTTTTAGAAACTCCATAGTTTTTATACTAAGTAAGTCCATGACAACTTAAAAAGTTATGACAAAAAGTAAAGAATTGGAGAAATTGTTCATGAACATATACTAATGAATATTAATGATAAATTATCCTGTTGGCAATTAAACAATGGTATGCTTACTGGGTAAGAATGAGGATCCGCTGGCTGTCGAAATGGCTCTGAGTCTTCCCGTTCATAAATGAGGCTCAGTAGCTCTTTGCATTGCTTTTTCCAAGCATCAGGATTACACTTGAGAGACTGGCGTCTGCCTCGGCATTTGGCCTACAGATTTAACATCATTACATCTTTCCTTAACTGTTCCTTGATCTTCTCATAAAAGCCTAATGTTATCAAAGTTAAGCTGTAATGAGCTGAGCTAACATATCTGTCATTCTAACAGCAGTCACTTGTATAAAACACAGCAACCACTACACTTTTATGTTTCTTAGTTTAAGTCATCATTCTGTCTGGCCAAAAATGAACCAAAGCTAATGCCAACCAGTCTGCTATTCTAAAATTTCATTTTAGGAAAATCTAAACTGCAAATAAACTACAGACAAGCAACCATTTCCCCACTCCCCTTGCACAGAAGCAGAACTTGATGTAAAATGTTGTTGGCCTGTATTCGGGAGCCTTATCTGTTTCTTGAATTGTAAAGACTGTTTATTTAAAGAGTATAAACAACATAATCTATGCAGGCTGCCTGCTTTCCTTGTGGGAATCTGGAACCAAGGTATGGGTTAGTCACAAGGCGCCTACATAATCAGTTTCTAATGAAAGTCTTGGTAACTGAGTAACGAGTCACATACATGTTTTTTGCTTTTCATTGCTGGGGAAACAATGTGCTGTGTCCCCCTCATAGGGGACAGAACATATAGAAATTTATGATTTCATCCAGACTCTACCTTCAGGTGATTAGGCTGTATACTGTACTGCTGTAAAACCTAAAACATGTGTAAGCTATGTATTTGCTTCCAAAAGTCCTAGCTTCTCACAAAAATTGGGGTAAAAGACTTTAGGATCTCTGATTCAGGAAACCTGGAAATGCTTTGTTCTCAGCAAGTCATATCTACTCACCCTCCTTCCAGATGAAGTGCCAGGACCATCTGAATCTAAGTCAACCATTTCTGTGTCCTAAATTAAAGGGGGTGAGGGGACAAAAGATGCTAAATTACATTCAAAGTGTTACAAAGTAGATGTACATGCATGAGGAACTGGCAAAAATAATGACAGCTAACTTTGCTTCATTGGATCAGACAGCAGAACGAATGTGGGAGGGAGAGTCACTCCAACTGTTGGCAATATGCTGTGTCCAGGTTAAAAAATATACTGGGAGAAGAACTGAAAAGGCCTTCTTTTAAAACTAGAATAAGGAATGAGAAAAAACATGAAATTTTGTATTTAAATACATGTAAGCGTAAAAAAAAACTTATTCTATGTGAATTCTATGTGACTCATCCATATGATACACTATAATTATAAAATACTCCTAATAAAACATTACTATTTCAAGAATTACATTCCTACAGGAAATATACATTTATACTAATTCAGTTAAGCATGTCTCTGAGAAATAGGTTTGATAACACAGCATAGAAATATAGGTACAACTAGTGAAGGGAAAAACCACTGCACAATGGATAGGGGAAATCAAGCTGTTAACATTTGCCCCTTAACTTTTAATTCTAAGCAAAACAGTAGTACTAGTTTGTAGAGAAATTCTTATTACATTAAATCCTAAATTAAAATACATTTATGGCAAAGGTTATAAAAAGTATAAAAAGTATAAGGAAAAGTGAATAATTTTGCTTGGATTTTTAATAGGTTAATATCTAACTCCTATATCACATTGTCATTATTTATATAAATGACATTTAGGTATATTAAAATAGATTATTTTCTAGTCAGATAAGCTAGGCAGGTAAGTTTTCACCAAGAAAAATAACCAAATGAAATAAAATGCTGAGTGCTTTGTCTTTTTATTTTTTTAGGGCTAAAGATCAGTATTGATTTTTGATCATATAAATGCACTGAGTTTCAAGAGATGATTGGTACTTGTCTCTCACTACACCTTGTAGATAGCACCACTACATTTTTGGTATGTAACTTCGGAATCCAGGTAAAAAGAGCTTAATATATAAGATTTCAATGTTCAGCCACCTTCCAAAAGCTTTCACTATTTATAACCAATTACAGTAACACTTACTATGCCTCAAAGACCAGAAAAGAAATACAATTAGAATCATCAAGTTGTGATCCTTACCTCCTCTGGATCGCTGCTGTTTGGATCTTCTGCTTTGATTTTATTGTAAGTATCCAAAATATCAGTACAGCTTTGATCCCTAAGAAATAAGATAAGTAAGGCAAACTACATCCCATATTTAAGAAATAGGATGCTAGTCTCCATAGAAGATGACATTCCTTCTTACCCAATAAACCGAAGTAGGACATCAGTCACAATCTTGGCTGCTTTAACTATAGGACTATCTGGCTCATTGAAAGTCCTAGCATTATGTTCAATATAGCGTACCTCCCACATTAATGCTGATATTCTCCTATGAAATAAAAAAAATCCTGTTAATATTGGCTGATACATTTAAATTATATTCTAAGAATATGCATTATTAGACTATGAGGCACTTTATCATGGTATATCTAAGGTATTTCAATATATGTATAGGACATATATGTGTGTGTATATATATTATGTGACCTGTGCAGGTTTAGAGCACCAGCATGGCTCAATGAATAACCTGAGGACCAGAGTTTGATTCTCAGGATCACACAGTAGGAGATAAGTAACACTTGAAAGCTGTCCTTTGACCTTTGTGTGTGTGTAGTACCACAAATGTGGCTCTTCTGCTGACCCCTCCAACATTCACACACATAATAATACAACAAAAAAAACAACAAAAAGTGCATTGGTGAATCAAAACCACATTTAGTTTAGGGAAAGGGACCAAAAAAACACCCTACATTGTGGAAAATAACACATTTTCATGTAGCTAAGTTTGAAATATATTACTAAATGAAGTCAATACCTATTTTATAAATGCACAATTATCAAGTACCAGAGGCCAACTAACTAGCACATAGAATACTGCACTTACTGTGACGTGAACATGGCTTAACAAAGGACCAAGAACTTACCTGCAAAGTACTCTCATAGTAATTTCTCTCCTAAGCTCAAGTACAGAACAAAATAACTTGGCCTATTTATATATCTAGCAATTAAACCTAATTATCTATTGCTAATTCCCCAAGGAGGATTTTAAATATTCAGCATATTCATTGTAGCATCTTGATCATGAGGCATTAATATACTCCCTAATTTGCCTTTAGTAAACTCAATTTAATGTAGCTATTGTGTTTCCTATAGATGTGCTACATGTTTTCCACTCTGTCTTCTTTCCATTTAGAATTTTAGTTTGTACACGTGACAATATTTAGAGTATGTTTTTGGATGACCACATCAGACATCAAAAAGCAGATCTTAAAAGGCACAAGAACCATAAAACTTTGATTTCTGTAATAAATTATAAAACAAAACAAACCTGTAAAAGCGATTTTCAAGTCTTTGTTTGATGGTATTGAGGTCAGTTGGATAAGCAACTACAGTACAGTATAAGGGGTAGGCACTGAGATCCACTGGGACAGCGAAAGGGCTGGCAAAATCTGCAAAAGTCACCAAGATTGTAAAACCTATTTAATAAAAGACCAACATTTCCTGGTAGTTAATATCCACATATAAACAAGAAGGAAGGGCAATATACCTAATTTTTACAACAACAATGTTTCAAATAATAAATATGTCACCTTTTCTTTGTATATAGTAACTTTGAATCATTGTGATGGTTTATATATGCTTGGCCCAGCGAGTGGCAGTATTAGAAGGTGTGGCCCTGTTGGAGTAGGTGTGGCCTTGTTGGAGTAGGTGTGCCACTATGGGCATGGGCTTTAATATCCTCATCCTAGCTGCCTGGAAGTCAGTCTTCCACTAGCAGCCTTCAGATGAAGATATAGAACTCTCAGCTCTGCCTGCATCATGCCTGCCTGGATGCTGCCATGCTCCCACTAGGATGATAATGGACTGTAAGCCAGCCCCAATTAAATGTTGTCCTTTATAAGACTTGCCTTGGTCATGGTGTCTGTTCACTGCAGTAAAACCCTAAGATAATCATTTATAAAGTATTGGTTCAAATTCAATAAAATGAAACAAAATTAAGAGAGACACATGCCAAATTTCAGTTTTCTATGTCTTTCTTGAATAAATGCCAAACTCCTCTGCTGATATATTTTAGAAAATAAAACTATTTATGTGGGTAAAATACATTACTCATCCACTGTCTTACCAAGAAACCCGTCCAAAGACAGGCTCAGAAAATAGCTAGAGAGCCAGAAAGACTCAAGAAAGAAAAGGACACTTATGTGCTTGCCTTCGCTATTATCCCCAACCCCCAGCAATGACAAAATTTTCTAGTTACTATCTTAGCCAAGCATAAAGAAATGTTAACATGAGACTCAAATCATTGTGCCTGTTGAAGTAAATGCAAAATACACTGTGATGAACTATAGCTGTTGCGCAGACTTTAAGATTCTACTGGCCTTTCAAATGTCCCACTCCTGTCTAGTCTTTTTTCATAATCACCATACCCAGGGAAAGAAGGTCGTTGATGCCCTGAATAACTCGTTCACACTCCTCATCTCTGGAATGAGCCCCCCCTCTCCTTCCTGGGGTTTGTACAGCAATGCAGTTAGTTCTTCCTGGGACACAGGAATACCAGCACCAACTTCATCTGGAAAAGCAGCTAGGTACAGAATAAAAAAAAAATAATCCAAAACAATAAGTTTCCAACATCAAACTGTTGCCATTTTGTTTTTCTAAGAATTATAATTCATCTTTAAAGGTATATTTACTTCCATCTGGAATTGGCTCCATATCCCAGGGGCTCATCTTTTCTCTTTCATTATTGTCCCAGCTATCAACAAAAGAAGAAGATGCAAATCAGATTCCCAAGCATTTCCATTCATACAGTAACATAATTTGCATGATTTCTTGAGGGTGAGATTCAGAAAAAAAGCAACATAGTATTCATGACACTACAATTCTGCTTATATAAAGACAGCAATGCACCACTGGGAGAGAAAACATGCCGCACCAATGGAAAAGCTAAGAGGGCAGAAGCCCACTCTTCATAGTAGTTACATTTCTTTGCTGAAGAAGAATATATCTAAAATTATTCCATAGGAGAGGACACAATGATGCATTAGAAAAACAAATTTTAGATGAAAAAAAAGTTGTTATAATGGAACACTTAATATTTGTCAGAGGCACAAATGAAGTAAACTTACTGAACACTGTAACACTGGAAAGAGCTATCAGGATATTCTGGCTGAAAAGGTTGCTGACTTTCCACAGTTCCAAACCACCAGGCATCATCTATTATACTGCGGAATCTATCACCTATAATGAATTAAAACAAACAAAGAGAATGAGTGTTGTTGCCATTCAATTTATTATGTATTTTTAAAATATAGAAACATTGTATTCATCATCATCATACATAACTCGTATATTTTATAAATCTGGCTTAGTAAGAGATTAGAAATGATACAATAAACCATTTAAAACATAATATAAAATACTACAAGTTTGTGATACGGTCTCTCTTAAAGCATCCCATTGCACTACTATATTCTCTTCTTCTTTTTGTGATTATGAGAGCTGGTACAGTGAGTGGAAGTGAGGTGAGTAAAGTAGGCCTTGTCACACTATTAGGCTACTACATAGCAGGTGCCAGAACTTATGCACAACAATATGCAGAGCATTCAGAAGACATGGGTGAGACTAAAAGGGAAGTTCAGTTTATTCACTGGAAAAACTGACATCCCAGGCAAGAAGGAATGTGATGGTATAAGAATTCATTGTATTATTGAGAATGAGGAACAACCTAAAAATTATGAGTTATTATTTTGGTATTTCCAATTTTGTACCTTCATTCTCCAACTGGACATAGGCAAGGAAAATCACACAAGGTGAATGAGGGACAACAATGAAGCACTTGTAAGTACCACACAAAGTGTGTAACGTTACTTAACATTATGCTTATTTTTTTGTTTGCCTTATACATTTGACTTTTTGGGAATGGGGGAGGGGCCATGTGAAAGGAGGGATGGAAGGATAGAGGCGTTGTTGGGATGTAAAGTGATTAAATAAATAAATTAATGTGAAAAACAACAGGGTTAATGCTGTAATTCAAGGTTAGTAGTTATAAGTGACAATTCTATACTTACCAATCTGCCAGTTCCTTTCTTTGGCTTCATTATAAAACTGATGTAACACAAGGAAATCAATGACATCTGGCATGTCATGATACCTACACAGAAAATAAAGCACAATAGCATCTAATACTGTAATATAATAGCATTTATTACATGTTACACTTCCAAGGATAAATATTTGACATAGCAAAAATTTTGTAAACCCTGTGGTCTCTAGAATGCCTTTACTTAAATAACATAAAGACATCAATAAAGGCTTTAAAAAGTTTAGTATGAAGATCTTTATCAAATTTTTTTTTTAAAAAATGGATTGCCAGGCATGGTGACACAAACCATTAACCTTGGCACTTGAGAAGCAGAGGCAGGTGGATCTCATTCAAGGCTAGCCAGGGGTACAAAGTGAGATCCTGCCTAAAACAAAATATGGTTTGATATTTTTTTCATTCCCTTCAATCTTAAATTTAATTCCACAAATAGTCATTTACTTACTATTTGTATGACTATTAACAAAAACAACATCCACTACTATGTTTCAAGCTTTGATTTCTAAGAAAATATCAACAGTTAAATGTGTCCATTTTACATGAGCAGATTAAGTAACTTGCTTTGCTCAGGTCTCAGTTCATCCTCATGTTCATTTACTCAATTATCATATAGTACACAAAGCAACAGGAGCCAAGCTCATATCTCTATAATTGTAAACCATGGAGCAGTGCTTCAGTACTTTCTTCTCCCATTGTTTTTGAGGCACTAATTGAATATTAAATCCATTAATAATGATGCACACTAAAATTCATACAAACAAACACAGAATCAGAAATAGCTACTTACTTAATGGAAAAAGACTCTCCAGTCATTTTGCCTGAAATTGGATCCAAAAATGCAAGTTTCAAGCAGCATAGCGTAGGTGGTCCAATCTCATATTTTTATTCCTACAATCTTAACAAATTCTTGCTCCTATACATAGAAACATCAATACATTATTTTTCTATATATGATTACCTTTCATTAATATCCTTCATTATTACTCAAATAACTTAAGAATTATCTGAATTCTAAACTGTTATTTAATAGTGTCTAAAATAGCAGCAGTAGCAATAACAAACTTTTCTTTTCATTTAAAGATATTTTACTTCTTTTATAGGGTTGGGTTGGCTTCGAGACACAGTGTTTCTGTGTAGCCTTGGCTGTTCTTGAACGAATTCTGTAAGCCAGGCTGGCCTCAAATTCACAGAGGTCTGTCTGCCTCTGCCTCCCAAGTACTGAGATTAAAGGCATGAATCACCACAGGCTGGTTATGGTTTTTATTTTTAACTAACATTTAATTACACCATCTCCTTGCTTCCTCTTCTTCCTTTCAGCCTCTCCCATGCCCCTCCACTCTCAAACTACTTGGTTTCCTTTATTAAAGTTAAATGAATGAAATATTATATGTATATAGTCTCTGTGTGTGTTTATACACAAATACAAAATATAACTTGCTGAATCAAAAAAAGTCAACTAACTATCCATCAAATGATAGGAACTAAGTTGAATGTAGTTTTCTTGAACCTAATATTTAACAGTGAAGCCAGTAAGATGACTTAGTGGGTAAAAGTGCTCGCTGTGCAAGCCTGGCAACTTCAGTTCATCCTCAATAATGTGTGAAAAGAAACAACTCCCAAGAGTTGTCCTCTAACTTCTCCATGTGTGCCAAGCCAGATGAATATCTAAACACACATGCACATTCATATGAAAGCTGATTCAAATAAGAATTACCAAAAGAATACTAAACACGTTGACATTTAGATGGGGTTATAAACAAAACTAAGCAGCAAAATCTTTAAAGAAGCATTCCAGAATTCATGATCTTAAGTATTACCCTTAATTTATAGGTCTTGGGTACACATCAGCCAAACAGTCTTAAAAAGAAAACTTCTTTCTCAATGATTCCTGAACATTGGTGTGAGAACTGTATTGTGCGTGTGTCAGTTGGTAGTATGTTCTACAACTAATGTTCTGCATTTTAGACAGCAATGGATATGCTAACTTGAAAGGGGCAAAGGCCTCAACCCTGATAAAAGAACTTTATAGGCAATTCCTTAATGCCAAGTGTAGGAGTAATAGTCTTCTTCAGGGAAAAGAATACCAACTGTAGCCACACAAGATAATTCTAATTCCAAATTGTCAGTCCTGAAATCATACACATATTAGCAGCATACAAACTGAACAGACTATTTCCACACACATACATACATACACCCACAGCCACACACCACAGCAATTAAAGGAAATAAATCATGACTTTGAAAGAGAGCAAGGGGGCGCACAGAACGATTTATCAGGAAAAGAAGGGTGAAATGATGTGATTATATGATACTCTCAAAAATAAGAAAAAAATGATTTAAAAAAATTAAACCGGAGGATTGTGAGACTAGTTAAAAAAAGAAAATCACCCACACTATTAGCAAAAATAATACATAATCATTCAGACTTATGTACATATGTTTGAGATGACAGGCTTTTTAAAGCATATGGTATTTTAATGTTACAATCCTATAGTTTATTGATGATATTTAAAAAAATAAAGAACTAATCTTCCTGGATACAGCAACTTAATTAAAGTTATACATAAGCATATAGAAGAGGTAGGATTGAAATTCAGGTATTAATATCCCAAAGCTTTTATATCTTATACATACTACCCTCTATTATTTCCTAGAGTCAGAGTTATGAACAGAAATAAGACAGAAAGCTTATCCATTCCCTTGGTTGTAGGAGAGTATTCAATTTCTCATCTGATTTTGAATAGATAAGCAGGCAATAGAGTTAATCCTAAGAAGATGACTTGATAAGATATTTTAATACCTAAAAACATTAATATTTTATCTGTAAATGTCTAAACTAAATATCTAGTTGAATTTCCAGACTTTTCTTTTATCTGTCAAGACAAACAGCACGTCTTCATTTCCCATACAAAATCATACTAAAACTGCCCTTTGTTTTTTTCTAATTAAATAAAAAAAACACAAATAAAACTCAAATAGGAAAGATACATACCTATGCCTGCCTGTACATATTTTATATCTGACAAAGAATCAACTCACAGTAACTGACATAAAATTCTTCAACATAAAATAACTGTATCTTAACTAGATGTTATGAAGCAGTATAGGTATTATATCAAAAGGGATGATCCCCAGAATACAAGCCTTTAAGCTTCTTGTGCTTTCTGATACTTAACCTAACTATGAGAACCGTGAGAATGCCTGCAGTTCACAGGGTTTACTCTGGAATGTACACAACTGTTGATAAGGAAAATACTTGAAGCTAGGAAATATCTGCTTTTCTGAGGTTGAGGAATGGTCAAACCTAGAGGACCCAAAGCTTACAGAAAAAATAGGGCAAATAAGAGAGAACACACAGCCTACACATTGTTTAAACATTTACTTTCTGTGTATGCCTGCTCTTCCTGTGTGTGTGTCTGTATACTATGAAGATGCCTGATGGATGACTGTGGAGGCCAGACAAGGACATCAGATCCCTTGGAACTGGAGTTACTGATGGTGGTGAGCCATCATGTGAGTAGTGGGAACTGCTCTTAATCATAGAGCATTCTCCTTTAGGCCCATAAGATATGTTTTAAAATAATGTTCTATTTTGTATTGTTTCACTATAGGTTAGGCTGCTTTGCAATGCACTCTATAGTCTATGCTGGCCTCACTTCCTGGCAATTCTGCTTCCGTTTCCCAAGATTAAAGATTATAGGTATGAAGCACTATACCCTGGCATACAAGTTTTAATATATATATTATCCATTCTATAAAATAGCATGGATACTTAATTTGGGATATACAACATACAACACCACCAAAATATCCATGAAACTGAGACAAAAAAAAAAGCTTAAAGCAATTTAATCCTCAAACTCTTTCAATTGAATTCATGCGTATTGGGCAGACTTACCCTGAGATCCATTTTGTTCCATGGCTGTTTTTGTAAATTAACACTATATATTTTTGATTTCCTTACAGCTCGCACATAAGCTTCATGTCCTTGTCTAAAGTAAATAAGCTGAAACAGAAAATGATGTATCACAGTCATATTCTATTTTAACTCTACACATAAAATAATCACAACTAAAGTAAAAAATTTTCCTGATCAAGTGATGTTCATTCAACACTCATGTCTATCTACCCATGTGCTGTTTTTATACTGCATAATAATATATAATATATGCGGTCTTTTTCTCCCGAGCAGCTGCAAAAGTCAACTGAAGAAAACAGAAGCCCATGAGAGAGAAAAACAGGTCTCCAGGAAGGGGGAGGGGAGGACAATAAGACACCTGTGACATTAAAGTAGAAAGATGAATGCTAAGAGTGGAAGGGTCCAAGGGGAGAACTGGGGCAGGAAGATGTAAGAGATGAGAATGCGAGGGAGGAGTCAACCAAAACAAAACATTTGTGAAAGTGCCATAGGGAAAGCTATTATGTTCCACGATACTTTGAAATGTTCCTATTTAGAATACTACTTATAATCTTAATTTGTTGAAAAGCAGCCGGTTTTGTGTACATCCATCATGATTGTTTTTCTTAATGTGAAGGAAAATGACCGCATACCATATTTAAATTTTTTAAAAAATGAAGATAAATTGAGAGAGTTGTTGTAAGTGCTCATGTCAGCACTAGCCAACCACTGAGGAAAATGAATTCCTCTCTGAGCCCCTTATGGTCTTACAGCCACAGTGACAGCCCTTGAGGCAAGTTCCCTTCTCCTTGTCCTCAATGCAATGCTCCCGAGTTGTCAGTTCTCTATCCTCAAATGCAGGGGATGGTTATTGCACTGAACACACACAGAGATTCACAAACACCCTCCAAGCCCTCCCCCGCTTGCTACACACACAGAGAGAATCTGGGACCTTACTTGGAAAATATTATCATTGTAGATACAATCAATCAATGAAGACTACTTGAGCTCATAGCAGATGTAGGTGATCCCTAAACTAGTGACTGTCCAGAGAAGAAGGAAAGTTGGATATATAGAGAGAACTGGAGGGAAGACTGCCATATGAAGGTAGGACAGAAACTGAAGTAATGCTGCCACAGGGTGAAGAACACCAAGGATTCTGAGAACCACCAAAAGCTAGGGGAGGTGTAGATTTGGGAGTGAACACAATTTTACCAATGCCGTATTTTAATAAGTTTACCTTTCAAAATGGTGATAGAATAAATTCCTATTATATGAGCACCAAAAAATACATGAACATACTCTATTAATCAAAACACTGAAATAATTTAAATATTACTAAAATAAAAACCATGTAAGATAAAGATCTAAACTAAATACAGTGTAATGTATTCATTCTAATACTCAATATGGACAAAACATAAAACATCTAAGCACAAGTTACTGGATGAAATTGTAAGGTATTAAAATGTAATATTTCCCTTTAAGGAAAAGTAGTATAATACATATATATGCGCATGTGCGTGCGTGCACGCCCACACACACACATACACAATGTAGGTGTGAAAGTTCATACAAGAATTCATACAATTCATATAAGAATTTGGCAGGTTGATTGGACGTTTTAAGACAAAGTAGTAAGTAGTACTGTAATTAAAAAACTTTACATGAACAGTAGACTCCTTTATAAGTTCTGGAACTGAAAGTTCTTACTGAGTAACATTGAATTTTATTGAGAAATTATTAAATTTTTCTTTGCCTGATTATGAATATATATCTACACATTAAATCACAGGCTCAGCAATTATCATTTAGCACAGGTATCCACCTTCTAGAATGTACCATCACAAATGGGTTGGACTACATTTACAGGTATTCTGACTTAGACATGCCTGCTTTAGCATATTTTCTACCAGGTTCAATTTTTAAAATAATAGTAGTTAGTTCTTGAATGAGGACTCAAAGTACCACTCCATTCTATAAAGTCACAATGAAAAATAAATCAACTGTTTTAAGAACTTTAGAAATCAACATAAATAAATTCAACTCCACCTTCATCTACCATCTACTAATGTTGACTACATTTTACAAGGCAAAAATTAATCATATTGAGTCATGTTCTTCAAGAAATACACACCTGAACAGAGAAACAAAGATGGAACATACATAACTCTAACAATAATAATAATAATTTCCTGGAGCAGGCAAGGTGGCTCAGTTGGCAAAGGCACTTGCAGCTGTGTGACCTGAGTTTAATCCCTAGGACCCATGTAAAAGATGGAGAGAGAAATGACTCCACAGAGCTGTCCTCTGATCTCCATATGTGCTCCATAGCACATGTGTTCCCTCTATTATGCGCATACTCTTAAAACTAAGGTTAAAAAGTAAAACAATAAAGATTGAATGATGTTAATTGTTCTTATTTTTTTAAAAAGCAAATTTTCTATAATTGTTGTTTTATTTTATTTTATGTGCATATTTGTGTACCATGTACATGTCTGGTGGCCACAAAGGGCAGAAGAAGGCATCAGATCATCTGGAACTGGAGTTACAGATAGTCGTAAGCTTCCATGTGGGTGCTCAGAAATAAACCTAGGTCCACTGGATGAACAGTCAGTGCTCTTAACTGCTGAGCCATCTTTCAAGCCCAATGTTACTGTTCTTAAAGCTCCAAGAGAAAGGGTTTTTACTGGGCAACAATTACCTCATCTCCCATCTGTGGGACAAAAGGAGAACGTCGTGGTATGGTATCTAAGATCCACTGAGGGGCAAGCCATTCTTCATTGGGTTCACCTGCCATAGAAACAAGTCCCCCTTTCTAAAACAAAACAAACAACAAAAAAACCAATTACAGTACTTATAATCGTTCTTAAGAACAAAGTCACAAATAATAGTATCAAAAAGGCAGGAAGAAATTACTAGCTAGCCCACACAACTTGAGATTCTTTCCAAAAATGAAAAAATACATATAGGAGCTGGTGTATATATAGTTCAGTAGTAGCATGTGAAACAGTAGGCTCAAGCCCTAGTATTTAGATTTATTAAAACAGTAGATTATTCTATTAGCGTATTAATACCTTTTACATCCTATAAGAAGATAGAGCGTTCATTTGTTAATGGCATCAGCCATTTTCAATTTAAGATACACTGGCATTTTAGAGAACCATGATTCTTCTATAGTAGAAAGTTTAGAAATAGCATATCCTTGTTACAACATTAACATGTGATGAAATTCAAAGAAACTGTAGATTAAAGCCTTATGGCCCCTGCATTAAAGGATAGTGGGGGAAAAGGACAGTGGAATCAGATAAAACACAAGCTCACTGAACTCTCCATTCTATGAGTAAAATGCACAAAGGAATACAAATTTCTAATTGGGTAATGACAAGGACAACCACTTTACATTATTATGGCTTATTCTCATAGAACATTGCTACATTCTAATAAGTGGTTGTCAGTGTTCTAGTTTAATAACATTGTAAGCATGACATTTAACTGCTACCTTTGATAACAAGAAATTAAATTCATTAAGATCAATTTACATTTTATTTAATTGGCTTCTAAGACAATGTCATTTTTAGAGAAAAATCAAATGTCACTATTAAAAATTCAAATACTAGAGGCAAAAAAATAAACAAAAAAATAAATAGCTTATATATTACAAACCTTCTTTCTAGTCTGTTTAGGTTTCTTCTGTCTATCTTCTAATGACTTCAAATTTTCATCTTCAGAGCTGCTGTATATTTTCTGTGTTGCTTGTCTTGTTTGTCTTTTGGGAGGCTGCAAATTTATCCCAGCATCTGCTATCCAGTCAGAATATTCACTTGATGAATCACTGTTAATAAATCAAAATTATAAATACCTAAGTATAGAAAAGGAGTAGTTTGACCTCATAAGTGAAATAGGATCTTAAAAAAACAAAAACAAAAACAAAAACCAAACAATGAGAAGATTGAAAAAGAAAGAAAACAATACAGAATTTTAAACACTTTGATTTTCATGAAATGCTTCTTGACTAAAACATAATACCCAATTTTCTTGAACAGAATTTTAAAATCCTGTTCATAGAACAACACTTATTTAAAATAAGCATGAATCTTATTGCTAAAATCATGAGATAGATATAGCTTTAATACTGAATTAAAAGCCAGGCATGGTAGCGCATGCCTCTAATTCCAGGGGCAGGCAGGATCTCTGTGAGTATGAAGCCAGTCTAGTTAGTGTACATAGTGAGTTCTAGGATAGCCAGAACTACATAGTAAGACCCTGTCTCAAAAACACAAAATCTCAAATAATTATATAAAGTTGCAAAAAAACAGAATCACAAATTTAAAAAGCTTATTTTACGGATAGAGGAAACAAAAACTCTACAGTGATATAGATGGATATAGAATGTACTGGGAGTCATGTAAAAGCATATGCTATGTAGACTTTGATTACAGAATTTCTATTATATGATATTATTTTACCTATGCTTTTGTCAAACTCCTACAAAATCTTAATTTCATATTAAATGTTGAATAATTTGGGGCTGATCAAATCCATGAAAAGTACCTGGAAGAACTTTCGCTTTGCCACTCAACAACAGGGTCTTCTACGGAAGCATCACTTGTACCAACAGTTTCATCTTCCTACAGTAATGAGACAGCAATTCAAATATATGCTAAGGATTAGTATAATATAGAAACAAAATCTACTTGATTTATAATATTTTATTACTTCCTCAAACATTCTAGTTAAAATACACATCATTATTTTTGTACACATCTGTCAAATTTACAAACAAGCCTACTGGCTATTTTACAAGATCTAGCATTATACTGCTTATTGATAAAAAACCATTTTATTTCTTTAGAAAAATCATTTAAACCTCAAAATACTTATAACCTTCTTAAATGCTAAAAAAAATAGCTTTAAAAATATTGCATGAGTATTCTTTTAAGGTCAATATATTATTAATAGAGGAAAAGGGAAATATTACTTTAAGAACCATGAAGAGCACAAGGATGAAAGTACTATATAATAACACCAATGTGAATAAATCTCTCACTATGCAACTAACAAACAGAGTTGTTAAAAGAACAATAGGACTGTGGAAAGAGGAACAAGAGGAAAAGAACTACTATACTCTTTGTTCATTGTCACAATGAATATAGGTCTGAGATAATTCAGCACTCAAAGATCTACAGATCTTTGAGTAGTCAATAATAAAAGAAAATAGATATGTAAGCCAATTACAGAGTGAATCAAATCTAGGATTGTTTACTTTATTTCTATTATTTATGTTACAGTTCATTCCATTTCTAGGAACATTTCCTTTAACTATCATATTACTGTCACATGCATGTGTCACTGGCATATGCTATACAATTATCAAGATCATATCTTAGTTGGAAATCAGGAAAGACCACCAAAAGGGCTAAGTGGGATAACCAAATCTATCTTAAGTGACTTATTAATGAATAAACCTCTTTAAAAATTTCTATTCAAGAAGACTTTTAAAAGAAAATCAGAATGGATGCCACAAAATAAAAACCAACTAAAAAAAGTCACACTGAGCCAGGCAGTGGTGGCGCACGCCTTTAATCCCAGCACTTGGGAGGCAGAGGCAGGCAATTTCTGAGTTCCAGGACAGCCAGGGCTACATAGAGAAACCCTGTCTTGAAAAAAAAAAATTAAAAAAGAAAACAAGTTACACTGAATAGGAGATCTAACCTCTGAGGAGCTTTCTGAATCTTCTTGTACACCTGAAGTTTGAGATGATGGCTGTGAATTATGCTCTATGTTCGACCTTGTTAGGTAAGTATGCTGTCGCTTGCGTTGTGTCCTCCGTAAAGACCTTCCACAGCTGGGCTGATAATCATTCTACAAAAGAGAAGGAAAATACATTTCAAAAGAATAAAGAACACAAAACTGAGTACATATAAAAACCACATCTATTAGGCAAGGGGACAGGGTAAAAGATGAAGATAAATTACCAAAACTAAAGCAATATATAAATATAACTATATAATTTACTTTTTACTAATACTGACAACTATTTTGCAACCTTTGTGGTTTGATCCCAGCATCCAAGAGGTAGAGACAAAGGCAATTGAATCTATATGAGTTCAAGGCCAGCCTGTTCTCAAGCTCCAGGCTCTCCAGGGTTATATCAAGAGACCCTTAATAAAAGATATTTAGTTTTAACAATAAAATTTAATGGAATATCTGCATTTGTAGATTACCTAATACCTATAAATAGAAAACATTATTGTTGATAATACCACATAGCAAAACTTTGCCTTTAATACATCATTAGGAGCAAGTACATTTAAAAGTCTTCTAAACTAGTCTTGAAGGGCCAGTTTCTTTTCCGTATATGTAAATATTACTGTATTGTCAAGACTGGCCTCAATTCTCATTATCTTCCTACCCCAGTTCCCCAAATGTTGAGATTACAGATATGCACCACTAAATCTGGTTCCTTTTCACCTTCAACATATACGAAAATGTCTAAATTCTAGCCTAAAAATCTCAATGCCTAATATGCTAAATGCTAAATATCTATATACATAGCCTAAAGCTGATAAATTAAACCAGATACCCAGCACTCACAGATAAACCTGATAATTGGAAAATCATAAACCAGAAAGGAAATTTCTCATATTAGAGATTAAATAAACCAAAAGCCACAATATAAAAGTTTAAAGCAGGTTTCAAAATCATGTTCAAATATTTTAAGATATTTATGATAATTATCACTAATTTTGTTCATTAATATTGAAAAATAGTTAAAATCCAGAACACATTGCTTGGTTTTTATTTAAACAGTGAAAATCATTGTAGACTCTCCAACTAACCACATTCTACAGAGATGTTGTGATTGGGAAGAAAAAGTTTACGTTCTAAGGCCCTTTAACTGGTGATTGAGAAGTATTAATAAGCTTATTAGACCTAATGCAGTGCAGGCCTCCTACCCATTGCTTAGCAGGATCTACTGGGAAATGGATCCAGTACTTCCCGATGTATAGATTAGATTTTTGCTTTACATTATTAGGTAGGTTATTCATGGGTCTGCAGTAGAGGTCAGCAAAGTTTATCTGTGGAGGGCCAGAATGTAAGCATGTCTGGTTTCCAGGTCAGATAACTTCTCAACTCTGTCTTTATACATAACATAAAAACAACTAAAGACAAGCTACTCCAATAACATTTAATTAACTAAAAGAGATAGGATTTCATCTATGAGCTTGTCAACCTCTTGGTTACATTGGGATTAATGATCAATAAAGTTACAGATGCATTTAACCATATGATATTTTAAAACACACATTTTATAATTTTGTTTCTGTAAGTAACCCTATAACTAGGTTCCATATAGATAGACACCAACTTAAATAGCTTCTTGATGCATAACTGTTGCCTTTCAAATAACTTGTATTTGCAACCATTAGATTCCAACTTACTCTTTGGATAGGATAGGATGGCTTTTTCTTCTTTTCAACAGTATAAAGACTAACTTCTAGGTCACCTTTTGCACTTCGACATTCTTCTTGTACCCTAATAAAATATCGGAGGTCAAAATAGTACAACTAGCCCAGTAGTTTAAACATCAAATCTCAATACCTAACAACTTTAAAATAAAAAAATATTAATCATTTTCATCATTTTCGCTATATATGTCAATGGCAGTACATCTGCAAGCACTCTACCTCCCCACTCACCCTGGGTCTTCTCCACTCGCAAGACTCAGAACTTCTCATCTCTGTTATTATGTCTATGAATTTGTCTGCTTTATGAATTTGTTTTATGTTAGGTGGGGTTACAGAATATTTGCTCTTTTGTGGATATCTTCTTCCACCTGGCAAGATAGTTTCAGTCTTTGTTCATGTTATAAGTTTTCAGACTGTGACCTCAGAAATACTACTGTGTGATTCTACCCTACTCATTTACTGATTGATGTTTGATTTTTTTTTTTCCACCACTTGCTCACTTTGAGTAACCTTGCAATGAAAATTAGTGTGCGAATATCTAAGACCCTGCTTTCTAGTCTACTTTCAATTAAGGAATTCCTTCAACTGTATCCCAGCACTCATAAAATTAGCTGTCTTTTTTTGTTCCTGGATTCCTACTCACAACAGAAAGCAGAGGGAGAAAAAAATGGAAACTAAATACATATACTCCTACTTTTGGGATATCTGTTAAAAATACTTGGTTAGAAGGTATGGTTAAAATAAATTTTACATGTTCTAACAGTTTACACACACACACACACATATGAATATATATCCTATTTCTAGTTGTGATTAATTATATAGTTGTTATTATAATAAAAGGTAGTTTTGTAAGTTAGAATAGTGATTCTAGATTTGAAATTATGTCAATAAAGTCTACTTACCAGTGAAGGCTATTTAAATGAGATTTTAAAGTGCATCTACATTGCATACACATACAACTCCAATAGTTAGCTGGTAACCTTATTCTTAGAGTCACTGTTGAATACAAAGTCAATATGCTACGAGTTTACATATAACATTTCATGAGTTCTTTCTTAGTATTATATTTCTTACCCTAGCTTAAACAATAACCCCACACACTGACAATAGTGCATCACATTTTCAGTATTCCCAAGACATTTATCACAAAGATGAGAACACTTAAAATAATGTTTGTTACAGAGTGAATTAGAATACTAATTAGCTAATATGTGAAGACTAATACATGATGCAAGTTGATTAGAATATCTTAGTTACAGGGCTAATTTAAACGAAATCACTTGTAAATATAGAGCTTTGAATTTTCTTATGACGGCTACCATGTCAACTCACCTACTAACGCCACTATTTAGTTCATTCACCACCACTCTTCGGCTCCAGGCCATGAGGTCCCTTTCAGTGGCCATCTGGCTCCGAGGGGCATTATTATGCATCTGCCGAACACCTTCTATTTGACCACTACGCCGAAGGCCAATATTTGGGGAAGAAGGTATGTCCATATTTGGACTACTCAGAGCTGAAGCAAAAGCAAAGAAAAATACAATTTTCTGAGCAAAGATACCAATATTGTAGATTACAGCTCTAAACAAAACGAAAGTTTTATTTTATTTTTTTATTTATTTATTTATTTATTTATTTTATGGTTTTTCGAGACAAGGTTTCTCTGTATAGCCCTGGCTGTCCTGGAACTCACTCTGTAGACCAGGACAGGATTTTGGGGCTGGGACTGTAACACAGTGATAGATTGCTGGCCTGAGATGTACAAGGTCCTAGATCTGATCCCTAGCACCTGAAATAAGAGAGGACAGGAGGGAAGAGAGGACAGCTGGAGATAGGAAAGTGACTGTTACACTTGATCCTCATTTTTCTGTGTCATCTTCATGTTTTACACTGTTATAAATAAAACAAGTATTCAATAAATGTTGAAATTCTTTTAATTCTTCCAAAGCACTACATATCAGGTATCTGCTAAATACACAACACAAAACTGTGTCCAAAGATGATCTGAAAGATTCACTCTATGTATTAATTATAATTCAATATGTATCTTTTTAAAATGTAAACTCTATCTTTGCATAATTCATTAGGATGTTTCAGGGTAAACTAGGTGTGGGGAATCACACACCTGTAATTCTAACTCCTGGGAGCCTGAGGTAGATTGTGAGTTGTAGGCTACATAGGGTGATACTTTCTAAACGCAATGTTTTAGAGTGAAATGTACAAAACTTTTCAAAACAAACACTTTAAAAGTACAAGTGGGGGCTGGGGAGATAGTTCAGTAAAGAAAGTTCTCACTATGCAGGCCTGAGGACCTGAGTTTGGGGACCCCTAAGCATACATGTCTAGTGTCATGTATGTGCCTATAATCCCAACACCTAAGGAGCAGAGACAGACCATCAAGATTGCTGGCCAGCTAGTTTGGGTGAACTGGTGAGCAAGGGTTCAGTGAGAAACAGTCACAAAAAAAGGAGAGGAACTGAAGACACTTATCGTTTATCTGTGGCTTCCCTGTGTGTGTGAACACTCATGTGCATGTGCACGTGCCTGTGACCACACACACACACACACCAAACAAAACAAAACTAAACAAACAAAAAAACAGTCTCACTCTGTAACCCAGGCTGTTCGAAAATTTACTACACCTGTGGCCTAGAGCCCACTGTGATCCTGAAGCATTATCTCCATCCAGGACAGAATTTAAAGCCTGAGCCACCACGTCCAGCTAACAAAACACTTTTAATATCAAAATTCACCTTCAAGATTAATAAGCAATATAAGAATACAACTTAATGTTAGAGGTAGAGCTATATGTTGATTTCACTAATGAAGGTCTAAATGAGGGATCTAAGAAACTCTGCTACCCAAGATTGTCACTCAGGACAATTTAACTGAGTTAGATACTCCAAGAGACCCAAATGAAGAACAATTTTATTATAATTTAGTAAATAAGTAAAATATTCTGTGTACTGCCTGTTAAGTTTAAATAATTCATTCATTTCTGGGTAACCCTGTATATAATTTTACCAAATATTACATTAATTATGTAAATATAAAAAAGAAACAATCAGGCACAGTGGTATGGCCCTATAACTCCAGGTCCTTGGGTGGGGTAAGCATAATGACTGTAACTTTATGGTCACCAAGGTCAACTCAGCAAGACTTATTCACAAATAAAAAATATGTGGCTCAGGATGTAGTTCAGTTGTGGAGACTCTGCTATAAAAGACACCGAGTTCAAACCCTAGCACTAAGGAAAAAAAAAAATCTCATGATTGCTTTTTATAGTTAAAACTCATATCTTGACAAATTAGAATTTTAAAAAATTAATATATGTATACACACACACACACACACATTAATCTTGGGTGCATAGGCACATTTCACAGTAAATGAAAGACAATGTACAATAGACAATAATTTCAATATTGTGGGTAGTAAAGGTAAAGGTATTTGTTCTCAAGCTTGGTGACCTGAGTCTATCCCATGGACCCATACATACACACGTATACACACACTTACATGCAAAGTAGGATGGGAAAAATTTTAAAGCGAATAATTATTACTAAATAAAGTAACTTCTACTGGTTTCTGATCAAGCTGTTGTGTAAGTCTGTTCAGGAGTCATATCTGTATGCCCTAAGAGGAGGCCAGGCTTTTGTGTTCTGGCCTATTTTCATTCCTTTAAGAGAGATGGATGATATGCTGCTTTTCTTTCAACAAAGAAGGGGCAATTACGGGAACAGTACTTTCTAAGCCTAAGGTGGTTCAAGTTTAAAAACTTCACAGATTAGGTTCCCCAACAAAAGAGTTAGACTTCTTCCAAGACTTCATTTCTAGAAATAAATGTAAAGATTTTAAATATACTGAGTCAGGGGGAATATTGTATTTAAATACACTACCTATATTTTTTAGTCACAAATAATAACAATGAGGTCATGGGACATTTGAATAGCTGATACTGTAAGTATAAATTAATAAAAATGTTTCCACTGGTGTAAGTAAAATAACTGAAATATGCTATTTTTATATACTTTCCACAAATTCCGACTACTTACCACCACTAACAGAATATGATCTATTAAGTGGGAAATGTGGAACATCTCCTTCATTGATTAGTCTGAGATCTTGTTCTCTCTGTAACTCCCTGATTATTCCATCAAGAATGCTTTCTTCTTGGTCATTGGTTTGCTGCCCAATTACCTGTTTCTACCACCTCACCATCACCTTAATGAGACGGAGACACAAAGTCAGATAAACTTAATATGGTAAAAAGAAGACAAGTAAGCTTAACTTATGCATTGTGAGAGAAGTAATTAGAAATGACTTAACAAGTATACATGAAACAACATTTTATGGGAATTAAAAATATACATATTAATAATTCAGCATTTGTATTTGATTTAATCAATAGTACTAAATGAGACATTATTATCAAGGCATTTTAACAAATAACTATAAAGTTAAAGTTAAATAAGGAATTTAAAAACAAATTTTCTATGTGTTATATTCTAAGGCCAAAATAGGAAATTAGAAATTTGATTATTAGATCTTATGCTGTAACCCAGCTTGGCCTGGAACTCATTATGTAGGCCTTCGTGGCCTGGAGCTCATGGGAACCCTGCCCCAGCCTTCTGGGTGCTGGGATGAGAGGTGTGAGCCAACATGTCTGGCTTGAGTAAAAAATAAACAAGCTTAGTCACCATTACCCAAAATGTTCTATATCTTTCTTTTATAAAAATTTTGTTCTGAAAGAAGTTAAAAGTATAGTCTTTTAAACCAAAAAAAAAATATTTTTGGTCTTTTAAGTAAATAAATATTTTAGTTAAAAATAATACTGGTGTTTAAATAAGTAGAAAATTATATTTATGATAAACTCAAATTCAATATTTGCTTTTGAGTGAAAACCTTTAACTTTCATTTTTCTTAAATGCATCATGTCCTCTTTTTCATCTTGCCTTGTAATTAAATCAAATACTATTTGGTAGAGTAATGAAGTAATTAGTTCTTTTAAGAAATTAAGTAAGCTAAATTAAGGTTTTATTTAAATTCAGTTTGATATTCTATTTATTATTCACATTTTCTTTTTGGCTAATAAATATTAAATCATTAGAGGAACCAATGCTACTTCATTTCTCTACAAATGTTTGCTCCCATTTATTCTATAAAGGTCAGCTCAAGACTTAATTCCCTAGCAAAGAAAGAATATTCAGAAGCCAGGTGTGATGGCACATGCCTGTAATCCCAATACTAAGAAGGCTAAATAAGACAGGAGAAAGTGAATTCCCAAGCTACCCCAAGGTACATAGTGAGATCCTGTCTCCAAAAAAAATTTGTTTTATGGAGGAAAGGAAATTCTATTTACAAATCTGTAACTTACTCTTCTATAATTAAATGAAAATTGTGAAGTACCAAACCAACACAAAGGTATTCCATGGAGGAGGAAGTAGAAAAGACAGTATAAACAACTGAAACATCTATTTAAAGAGACAAGTCTTCTTTTCTTGGGTTCATTAAATGGGGGCTTTCAAAATGAACTGTCAATGCTATAATCAATATAATTTAACCAATTATAAAAAGCTTAATATAGCAGAGTTAGTAAGTTTAATCATTACCAGAAGTCACCATGCAGAAAAAGGTCATACATATGGTAATGGTTTCCCACTGCGGTAGGTCAACAAATTACCTCTTGGGAATGTTACTGTTTGTCTTAAACCTCTTACTTGTGCACAGCAGAGCTAAACAATGAAAAACTACTCTGAGAAGCTGAAATGTGCACGTAAAAATTAATAGAAATAGTATACAATGCACATTATATCTTATTCGAGAACTCAGTGAGTAGCACACATGTTCGAAGCTTTCAATTTGCTTTAGGAGGTAACATACCATTAGCCACATAGCCCAACTGTGGAATAAGCTGTTCATCTTTACAGTTTTCCCGTCCTGGTACCAGCCGTTGAAATTTTGTAGGATGAGGATTTCCGTCGACATCCACCAAGAATGGGGGAGGCATGAGGTGAGGAGCTTGTTGAGTTTGTTCATCTAATACATAGTTATTGGCATCTCTGATGAGTGGCCGATAATCAGTGTGGAAGAACATCTGATCTGGAATCTTTGTGACAGGTGTTTTGTTAGGGTTTAATAGAACAGAGAATGCACAGGCTGTGCCCTTATTTTAATCCCTAAAGCATACATATTTTCTGAATCAGATAATTTTTATATTCTCTCATAGCTCTGTATTGCTATATGTTCCCTCTAGGCAGAAACAAGAGACCCAGTTTCCTTGTCTATAAAATCCTATGATTTTATACTTGCATTATTTTTGAGATTATCATCTTATCTATTACTACTTAGGACAAGAAGTAACACAACTGTTTATCAGAAGTTATATATTTTGATTTGACTTAAAAGAAACACACAGACCTATGTAACGAGTTCTTATTTTTATTCAAGAGTAAATGAAGCATAATACACGAGATGAGAAAGATAAATATCAACCAAATAAACTATATTAAAACATAATACAAGAACTGAGCTGACCTCAATGGTAGTGAGGTCTCTTGACACTATAATGTTCCACAATCTACCCCAGCTTCTTAGCTAATAAAATACAAGGAACCAGGTGGGTGTGGTATGACATGCCTATAATCCTAGCACTTGGGACACAGGTAGAGAGAAGGTGGCAGTAAGGTTAATGCCAGCTATTTAGCAGAAAAACTAAAAGATGGGATGGAGGCATACACATGTGACCTAACAAAATTAGACCAAAACAAGCTAAACAATTTAGACAGATTTATAGCAAGCAACAAGCCTAAAAGTATAACAATCAGAAAAAAAAAAATCTCCCAACTAAAAAACAAACTTCTGAATTCTACAAGACCATTAACAACAATGCTTCTCAGGCAATTACACAAAACAGAAAAAAGAATGCTACCAAAATCTATTTATAAAGCCATCATTACCTGAACACAAAACCCAGATAAAGACAGGACAAAAATAAAATCGTAGACTAATATCCCCAATGAATATAGAAGCAAAAATGAGATACCTGCAAAACAAACTCAAGGCCACATCAAAAGCATCATGCAACATGATCAAATTGGCTTCAAATCCGAAGAGATGATTCAACATACATAAATCAGTAAGTCTAATACATCACAAAATAGACTCAAGGACAGAAATCGTATGACAATCTCATTTAACTCAGAAAAACTTTTGGTAAATCCTAGTACGACAAAAGCCCAAAAGAAACTGAGAATAGAAGAAGCACATCTTCAGGGTAGGAAAATGTCACAGCAGTTAAAGAGCACCCACTGCACTCTGTCAGAGGACCCAAGTTCATTTCCCAGAATGTAGAGATCACTCTTGCTGGCAACTTCAGCTCTAGGGACCTCCAATACCCTCTTCTACTCTCCACAGGCATTGCACTCCTGTGAACACATGCGCGTGCACACACACACACACACACACACACACAAATATGCACAAAAAATAAAGTCTTTCTTTAAAAAGAAGTATGAGTTGGAGAGGTGCTTCAGCACTGATTGTTCTTCCAGAGGACTGGGGTTCAGTTCCCAGTACCCACAAGGTGCCTCATAATCATTTGTATTTCCAGTTCTAGGGGATCTGACACCTTTTTCTGGTCTCCACTGGCACCAGGCATGAATGTGATATGCAGACATACATGCAGACAAAATACTCATATATATAAAATTTATGAGTAAAAATTCAAAACTCATCTCAACATAATAAAGGTTAAATATGACAAATTTATAGCCAGCAACAAACCAAACAGACCTCCAAGTACTATCATAACAAGCAGGCTTATTTCCTTCACTTTACTCAATACAGTACCTGAAGTCTTAAAGACTAAGACAGGAGACAGATATGAACATGATTCAAACAGGAAGTAAAAACAAATTGAATTATTTTCAGACAATATGGCTATATACATATGAGAGCCTAAAGACTTCACATGGAGCTGGGAAAGATGGCTCAGCAGTTAAAAGCAAGCATTGCTCTTGCAGAGGACCTGGAGTCAATTCCCAGCTATCACAATAGTCTCACAATTATTTGTAAGTCGAGTTCTAGGGGACCCTCTTCTGATTTCCACAGGTACCAGGCAAGCATATCGTGCAAGGAAAATACCCATAAACATAAAATAAATAAATCTACTTTTTAAAAAATGATTTCTGCAAAAAAATTCTAGAACTGATAAATATTTTCAGCAAGGTAGCAGGATATAAAATTAATATAAAACAATCAGCCTCTGTTTATATGAATGACAAAGACACTGTATAAGAAATAATCCTACTCACAATAGCCTCAGGAATAAAACACCTGTGATAAACATAACCAAGGAATTGGAAAATTTTTACATGGAAAACTTTAAAGCACTGAAGAAGAAAAAGATCATGTTTTCTCTTATATATGGGCCCTAGTTTTCATATAGATACAAAAACTGATCTATATATATGACATGAATGAAGAAGTGAAACTATCTAGGGGACTAACTAGGGGAGAGAAAGGGGAAGGGAAGACAAAGTGCATATGCTCAATATATAGAATATGCTTGTATGAAACTCTCTGTACGCAACATAATACCATGTTTCATGAATATATACAATGAAAAAAAGTATTTCTGAATGGTACAATCCCAAATTATCTGCAACAAAAAAATTATATATACTAACCTTTTCGTAGTATTTACTGCATCCAAAGCCAAATAGCAACAAATGCCCATGAGAATCTGTGCAGGCAAAATGGTTTCCATCTGGTGAAAATTTACAATCAAACACTGCCCCATGACCTTGGCCTTCAATCTGAAATTCAGAGGAGTCTTTTAAGTCACTGTAAGAGTCTTTTGCAAACATCAAGTAAGCAATAGCTTCTCCTGGCTATTCCTTTGGATTCTGTCATGAGTCAACATTTCAATGTACTCTCTGGGTTCTGTAGCCAGAACCCTAGAGTAAACAGTAAAACTCTGAAATATACTTATGGAGAATAACATTGTGGTGGATGCAATAAACAACTGCACCCAACATAAAAACTTATGAAATAATAAATGGATGCATCAGGAGAGTTAAGAGGATCTATATGTAATCAAATTGACAAAGGTGCTTTTCAGCAAAGTGAAGATATTATGTTTATATCTTAAGCAATAACACAAATAAGCCTTTAAATAACTACCTTAAAATTAAACAATACAAACAAACTACTAACAAAGGACTTAGTATTATCAATGATCTGGATCTATATAAATCTATAGGAGTGAGCTCAAAGGCCCATCTATAGTTTAGCATTGTTTAGTCTTAACAATTCTTAAGAAAAGGATCCTAAACATGTAGGATATGATTATGAAAGAATGGTGTTTCACTGAGAGAAATTACAGCCACTCAGTGTTTTACATAATTTATATGAGATTTATAACATAAGCATCTATACCAATACACAAGATCCTGTGGGAAAAACAAAAGAAACCATAATGAGGTATGGCAATGCACACATGTAATTCAAACACTTAAGGGGTACAAGGACTGGCTCAGCAGTTAAGAACACTGACTGGTCTTCCAGAGGTCCTGAGTTCAATCCCAGCAACCACATGATGGCTCACAATCATCTGAAATGGGATCTGATGTCCTCTTCTGCTGTGTCTGAAGACAGCTAGAGTGCACTCACATACATAAAATATAAATCTTTAAATAAAAGAGGGAGTGCAGAAGGATGAGGAATTAAAAGTCATCATTGCCTATACTGAGAATTTGATGTATACTTGAGCTACATGAGACACCATTTTCGCCTCTTCTTCCTCCTCCTCCAACAACAACAGAACATGCATATATATGCAAATGTATATTTTCCAGTAAGTTTGACTATGAAATTCATATAGCTGAAGTATATAGCAGTGACAGATATATGTATTACAGTCATTTTAGTAATTAAAAATTAATATTATAATGTTAATGTCAGGTTACACTTTAAATCCAATCTGACTGAAAGAGTTTAGATATAGACAACAGAATTTGAAAAATGCAAACGACCATGATAAATAGCCATGCTGAAAGGTCTAACTCTAAGTCCCTGGGTCATTCTCTTAATTATTTCACTGACTAAACACAAGATGACAAGCGTTACTTTGTCCTAGGTTACTGAATTACAAAAGAAAAACAAAAGTAAGATTTAATATGAAAATATGAAGAGGCAGGCGGATTTCTGAGTTCGAGGACAGCCTGGTCTACAGAATGAGTTCCAGGACAGCCTGGGCTACACAGAGAAACCCTGTCTCGAAAAAACCAAAAAAAAAAAAGAAAAAAAAAACGAAAATATGAACTTTATATACACAGTTTGCTTACCATATTAAAGTAATTTCGTATTTTGGTCCCTCGGTCAAGGTCCCAAATAAAAATGTTCCCATCATGACCTGCTGAAAGTATGATCCTTTGATCAAATGATGTGCTTCTAGAACAAATACTTCATCATCATGCCCCTGTGATGAAAATCAATATTAGAAATGAAGATGCAACTCCAGATGTCTGACTTATTTGTCCAAATGTTCTTGAGCACTAGAAGTCTGGTTGAGATGAATTAAGGCATATTAACTGAATAGAATTCACTTGTGGATACTTTATAAATAATTATTCTAGTTAGAGGTCCTTATATGTACAACTGCTGATTTTATAAACCTGATGTCATAGATATAAGACATAGAAAGATAATTAATTCTCACTAACTCCTGAAATATAATTTGGAGATTTAAGACTTCACTAATATTTTAAAAGCCACAGAAAATACAACAAACAGGGTATGACAGCATATGTACTTCGGCAGTCAAGGCATGGATGCAGGACAATCAGAGGCCACCCTTGACTATCCAGTGAATTTGAACTCAGTTGGGAATACACAAGCTAGGGTCTTAAAGTAGAGTAGAAGTTGCAGGACAAAGAAAGGAAAACAGACCTTTCAATATAACATCTATCTACTCTTACTACCTGATTGTTTTCCATCCAACATTCTCTATCATTTGTATCTGTAGTCTCAGAACTCAAGAGGCTGAGGTAGGAAGATGATAGGTCCAAAAGTATATAGTAAAAGCTTACCTCAAAAAATTACCTCAAGACTACCCCAAAATATACAGTGCTAAGATGAATAGGTAAAATTCTATTACAGAAAATACCATCAATAACTTAAAAAGAACCAAAATTCTTCCCTATGACTACTAAAAATGTTCTTTCTATGTTGTAACTACGAGCTTTGTTCTAGAATCTTCTGAACAGCTACTATTTCTTAGTTTCCTAAAAGTATATTCAAAAAAGCATAAATTGATATTGATAATTCAAATGGTAACAGCATATCTATTTCAGAGTACATTAGGGCAAAGTCTCTCCCACATCAGATCTAATCACTATTAGAAATATACAGTGGTGCCTTTTGGACTTTTCATAATCAACCATGATTTGGTTAAAAGGTTTTCTCTTTTAATAAGCTGCAAGGAGAAAATGCTCATTAATTTTCTATTGATTTCTAATACTTAATCCAAAATTGTTCACCCAGTAGAAATCCAGGAATCACTGTTTGAATAGAAGAGCTTTATGCTCCACAAAGACCATGACATAAATTGCTACAGTGGAGACATAAATACAATATGAAATGAAGGGATTGGAATTTAGACCGGTTGGTAGAGTTCTTCCCTAGCACCACATGCCCTGCAGAAAACCATGCGATGGCACATGCTTACAATCCCAGCACTTGGGATATGGAGCCAGGAAGAACAAAAAATTCAAGGTCATTATTGGCTAAATTGAAAGTTTAAGGCTAGCCTGGGCTACATGAAACTCATCTCAAAAAATGAATGAGTGAATGAATGAATGAATGAATGAAATAAAGACTGAAAAAGAAAATTAAGTAGCTCTGTCTGTTACAAAGACAAAGAAAATTTTGTCAGTAAAATTCAGTGAAAATATATCTCTGAGTTAGCCCTAAGAGTGTCACTAAAGAAGACTAAACTACAAAGATATTATCTTACATGGATCTATCAAATTAACAGCTACAATTAAAGCTATGAATTTAGAGATATGAATGTGCTGTCTGTAACTCAATAAATACTACTATCTGTGGCTATTAAGCATTTGAAATATGGGCAGTGTAAACTGAGATGTTTTATATGAAAATTGCATGAAAAGTGAATGTAAAATGTTTTTATTAGTAAATCCATTTTGAATCCATTTTGAAATGATGTATTTTGGATATATTAAGTATGTTAGTGAACTGAGATTTTAATTTTGGCTGCTAGAAAAACTGGTATTATGTATAATAGTTTATTTGTTGTTTGGAGTATTGATCCAAGCCTACATTACCAATTAAAGACTCGAAAAAAGAATATAGGTTATTTTGTTTGCTTTTGCTTATTGACTATTTGACTGGTGTTGAAACATGATTTTCCTGTCTAGCTCAGGTTAGCCTGGTATTCAATATGTAGCTCAGGCTAGATTTCAATCTGTGGCACTCCTCTACCTCAGCATCCTATGTGCTGTTAGTACAGACAGAGGTGAAGATTACCAATTAGTTGGATATATATGAAAGCAAGGTAAAGTAATAAGAATATAAGTTGAGTTTCTAGTCTCAACCCTGCCACTCAATTCTACATTGAAAACATAGGATAATCACTCAGTAAAATTTGGATTTGCCTCAGTAAAATGCTTATAAATTGCTAACTGAAGCAGAGAGGTGAAAGAGACGTCAACCCATAACATAAAACATGATGACCAACAACCCCACCCACATGTATTCTGCTATTAATCCTACGGATGTAGCATTCTTCTACTATAAGAAACATACATAAAATCAAAAAAGCACTATCATTTCAACCACTTCTTCCTGTTTACTCTCTTTCTTAACATAAACTAATCACTGAAGATAGCCAGTGTAGAATATATGTGCAAAAAAAAATAAAACAGTACTAACCCTCAGTAAAGACGAATGACTGTATACTTGAACGACTAACATTAAGAAATGAATAAATTGACAGGCAGTGGTGGCGCACGCCTTTAATCCCAGCACTTGGGAGGCAGAGGCAGGTGGATTTCTGAGTTCGAGGCCAGCCTGGTCTACAGAGTGAGTTCAAGATAGCCAGGGCTACACCGAGAAACCGGGTCTCGAAAAACCAAAAAAAAAAAAAAAAAAAAAAAAAAAAGAATAAATGCTAGGCTTAGAAATAACCTTTTAAAAATTATTCATGGTCTCAGTGGCACATCATTTATTAGTCTTATCAGTAGGTACAACAAACGACCCCCAAAATATTCTCCAAAGGCTAATATATCATATAAAGGAAAGCAAAGCTCAAATGTCTTTCTCCTAAATAATTAAATTTTCATTCTTTTTTGAGTAAGTGTCTCACTATATTACCCAGTCTGGTCTCAAACTCCTAGGTTCAAGTAATCTTCATACCTCACCTTAAGCGTCAGACATATGATACACCACTGCACTAGGCTTAAATAATTTTTTTCTATGAAAAAGTAGAATACTTACAGATAAAGTATGAAGAAGCTGCCCTGTGACAGAATTCCAAACTTTCAAAAGGAAATTGTTCACTGCAGTAATAACAGTGGTGTCATACCGATCCCAAGCCACCATAGTCACCTTCAGTTTAGTGACTTTGTCTTCTGTGGATGTCAAATTATTCCTGAAGCAACAATTTGAAATAGTCATATCTTGTACATTTTAACAAAGAGAAACACAAAATAGCAAATATGACCAAATTTTTAGGAAGATGTAAATGATTAGATGTAAATAGTTGTGCTGGAAAGCTTTTTGTCACTTGGACATAACCTAGAGTCATGTGGGAAGAAGGAATCTCAATTGGGAAAATTAGCTTAGTCTTTAAATAATACTGTAGGGCATTTCCTTGTCTAACCATTGATATGGGAGGACTCAGCCCACTATAAACAGGACCACCTATAGGCAGGTGGTCCCGGGTAAAAAAGTGGCTTGAGCAAACCATAGAGAACAAGCCTATGTAAGCAGTGTTCCCTATGGCTTCTGCTTCAGTTCCTGCTTCCAGGTTCTTGCCTTCAGTATGTTGGGGAGGAAGTATAACCTAGATGCTATAAGATGAAAGATGCCTTTCCTCTCCAAGTTGTTTTTGGCTATGACGTTTAATCACAGTAATAAAAACCAAACTAATACAATAGTACACAAATAAGAAAGATTACAAATAAATCTACATCTTACAAAATAAAATTCACAGGCCGGCAGTGGTAGCGCACGCCTTTAATCCCAGCACTTGGGAGGCAGAGGCAGGTGGATTTCTGAGTTCGAGGCCAGCCTGGTCTACAGAGTGAGTTCCAGGACAGCCAGGGCTATACAGAGAAACCCTGTCTCGAAAAACCAAAAAAATAAAATAAAAATAAAAAATAAAAAATATAAAATTCACAGTATGACCATGGTGGCTGCCAGACAATACAAAACATGTACAGTGCTCATATTATCCTCGTAAGTATTACTTTAAAAAAACACTAATCGTCTTTGTAAATAATTATCAGAATATTTAATGACATAAATGAGTATGACATTAATTATGACGATAAAGTCAGTTTATTTAATAAGGTAGTCAATTTAAAGGTCAAACGTGAAGGAATTGAATTATCTCAAAGACACTGATATATCATCTCATCAACAGTAAGCTGCTGAAAGCAGGTAGCAATTAAGTGCATATATAATGCTGAATATAAATGCAAACAATATGAAATATGAAGGAGTCCTTTGTAGTTAGAGTAGAGGGTAAATTTATTATAGTATTTAATAAGAATAACTCAAAATAGAAGTACAGATAGTTGTAAAAAAGTGACATATGAAAACTAAGTCAGAAAATAACTCCACAGGAGACAATAAAACTCAGACATCAAAGCATCACAATAGACCAGGATTTCAGACAAATCAGCAATGTTCTAGTCAATCAACAGCAAAGCAACAGTTGCTACGAGACCAAAGGGGCAAGTTTCATACCTGGTAATTAAGTCCAAACTAGTTTACTAACATAAAAAGTATATTCATTATTACATATGGTAGATTGTAAAAGATGATATACCATGGTAGACCCCAGAAATATCTGGCAATCATGCTTACCCACTCATCTTAGTAGCCATATCTAGCACTATGCTCTTCCACTCCTGTTGTTGATATTGCCATATTCTTGCTGTTCCATCTCTACTTCCACTAACAAACCTTAAGCTGGAAGGTAAAATAACCTTGTTATTCTTTTTCCAAAAATTCGTCCCATTTTCTTGAGGATAAAATAAATAGCCTTCAGACACTACTTGGATATGTAAAACAGTACACTAATCTTAGAAAACAGTTCAGCAGTTCCTAAAATGCTAAATTAAGTTACCTTTTGACCCAGCAATCGTATTCTCCAGGTACATATCCGCCAAAAGAAATGAAAATGTTAGTACATATAAAATGTGTACGTGAAGATGCATAGAACACTCAATAATCCCCAAAGCAGAGACAAACGAAATGTTAGCCAATGGATAAATAAAACATGGCATCCATACAACAGAATTTTTCAGTAATGAATAATGATACATTTTAATATGGATGAATGCTGAATATGCCATAAGTCTAACGACAGAGATGAACAGCTGCCCAGTGCTGGGGAAAGAATGATGATAGGTTTAAGGATACGTAACTAAAGGGAATGAACATTCTATAAGGTGAAAGAACATGTTTGTTCTAAGAATAACTACACTGAAGGTTACACAACCCTATAAATATACTAACATTTTTATTAATAACACATTTGTTCACTCAAAAGTTTGATATTGTATTTTTTCTAATCTTTCAGACATGTATTTAAACGAGGTATGCTTGCAAGCTTATGATTCCAGTAATCAAGAAGATGAACCAGGAAGATCACAAGTTCAAGGCCAGCATGAACTAAATATTAAGAGATTGGATGAAAAAAAACTAAAGCCCATTGAAACATATATAATGACCCATATTCCACTTAGAAAACTGAAACCTACCATATACAATGCTGTCCACAACTATATTTTACTGATCTATAAGTGCAAAGCTACATCAATTTCAGTAAGTATTCAACTATATAGAGTTATCAAAATGTACTTAATGAAATGCATCATGGTCAATAATTACAGTGTTTTTACCTTTCAGCTTTAAACCCAATGCTATAAAGAGCATCTTTGTCTTTCTACAATCTTATATATTATACTGATTTAGAGCAGGTACATTTTTTAAAAGGTTTTCATATGAATTGCCAAATTATTCCCTATATTTTGGAAAAAATGAAACTTATGAAAAGTTTTAAGAAAGGGTCCATTAATAATATGTTGAGTATTATAATTTTAATTAACACTTAATTTAAAATTGTTAGTTGTTTTAATTTATATTATCATATTAGTTTAGGCTGCTCTGATTAGGAAGTGTAGGGAAATAATACTAATAAAAGAAATAAGTACAAAGAATTTCAAGAATGAACAGTTTTATCTATGATCTTCTTAGAGAAAATTTCAGCATTTTGAGTTTTCACATATATGCACCCATTCATATTCAACATGTTTTATATATTTTTAGATTCATATAAGATTTTTATATATTGATTGCATTTATTTTTGAAGGCTTACTAACAATGATTTTGAAATACACATTTACAAATAGGTAAGAAATTAAAATTTCAGCTTCTTTAGTAGAAAATTATAGTAATATAGGTACTGGATCAGTAAGAACACATGCTGCTCTTGAAGAGGACTGGAGTTTTGTTCATAGTACCCATGTCAGGTAGTCAATAAAGGCCTGTGACTCATGTGAAATACACACACAGACACGGGGTGGGGGGAGAGGGAGAGGGAGAGGGAGAGGGAGAGGGAGAGGGAGAGGAAGAGAAAGAGGGAAGTAGAGAATTTAAAGTAAAATTAAGTGCTAGAGAGAGAGCCCCACAAGAGCATGTACTGTTCTTTCAGATTGTCCGAAGATTCACAACCTCCCGGTAACTAGAGGATCTGACCTTTTTGATCGCCTTAGGCACGCACAGTTATGTGAACATATACCCATGCACACATACATACATACATACATACATACATACACACACACATACACACACACATACACACACATCTAAATTAACAATAAATCTTAAAAAATAAATAATTCAGGAAACTGGAGAGGTGGCCCAGCAGTTAAAGTACTTGTTGCTCTTCCAGGGGACCTGGGATTGACTCTCAGCACCCATGACAGATGGACTACATCTGCTTGTAACTCCAGCTCTGGAGGATTCAAGCCCCTCTTCTGGTTTATGGGGGTATCTACATACATGTAGCTAAAACACAAACAAACACACACACACACACACACACACACACACACACACACGCATACACAAATTTAAAAGTCATTTAAGAATGGTAATATGGTTAACTTATTCTTCTATTTTATTTTAATGTTTTGTCATGCTTAATATAAACTGGATTAGCATTATTTGCTTTTATATTTATATTTCACGAAGATGGTCAAAAGTTCACATTTGTAATTACTCACTGTTCAAAAGTAACCTGAAATAAAACAGTCACCCACGGTATTGCCATATAGGCATACAGACACAAACATGCTAATTTTATGTATTTTGTACTAAATTTTTGACCAACATAGTCTGTGACCTTTGGGGTCAGATATTTTAGAGAGCTCACAGTTATCTGTATATAAAGTATGACTTTACAGAGATAGGGAATAAATAAATAAAACTTATGGGTAGTAGAGACCAGTGACTCACATGTTCAGAGGATGTCAAAATAAATATGAAATCTGGACATCTCAGGACAAGCTCCAAGTAGGACATGAACCTTAAAACCCATATGAGACATAGATAAGATAGAATCAGGAGGGAAAGGGAGGCATACAGACAGAAAAGAAAAAGAGAGAAAGGAGATGGGAGTCAGGACATGCAGGAGGGAAAGGAAAAGAAGGTGGAAGGCGGGAATGACATTGCTGGACAGGAGTAGTGTGAGGAAAGTATAAGCAAAGTAGTGGATGAGATAATGTAAAAATATGAAATAGAAATTCATAAAGCAACCAGGAAAAATGCACAGAGTCATATGAAAAAAGAATGTAGTTGTCTAAGTCAGGTTTTAACAGAATCTGGAAATGCCAGTTTGGGATTTAAAATTCATTCCAGAGCAAACAGAAAGAAAAATGATAAGAAAATTTCTGAATAGGACAAATGTTCACTTGTCAGAGCCATACTAAATCAAATAATACCATTCTTGATTAATTCAGGTGGTCAAAGAAAACATAAAAGGCAACATATACAACAACACAGGAACTCACGGTGCGGAAGAGCAGACAGGCTATGGTCACCGTTAAGTTAACCATTTTAAAGAGATACAGATAGCAAGGGAGACAGACAAGGACTCTGGACGTAAGTGTCTAACAATATAGCTCATTTCTGCCTCATACATTTTCTGTAAGGTGAGAACGAACTCCAAGCTACTTTGTCTAATGTTATCTTCCAGTGATAGCACACATCATCAGCACAGCCAGCTTCAGCTGCCAGGGACTTTACAAAACAATCTCCCTCTCCACGAACGCATCTTGTAGGTTTTATCTTTAAAAGCAGCCAAGCAATTCAAGTAAACAAGATCATCTTAAAACAAAACAAACCAAACAAACTTTTGGCAGTAAGTGAAATTAGGGTGCAACGAAAGATATCCAGGACTACAGGAGGTGGGTCAAGGTACTAACTCATTTCTAGGTCTGACCTCCGGGACTGTAAATTGAGCTGATGGAGCTTAATTGTGGGAAAGGTGATGTGAAGAGATGCTTAGCCTAGAAAAGGATTTCTAAGTGAGTTTCTTGAAATGTCAATGTCTGGATATCAACTGTATTAGTTTGGCGGGAATAATAAAAAAAAGTCAAATATTTCTTTATACAAGCATGTACTCCATAATTACCTGTCTCCATTGTTACAGAACTGAACAGCAACAACTTTGTCCTAAAACATAGAACAACAGACTTTTGATTAAATGAACTTATGTAAAAAAAATAGTGTCCTTCTCCTAAATTTACAGGCAAAAGCTTTACAGAGTAGGCTCTATTTTAATATAATGTTCACGTTAAAAACTCATTTTGCTTTTAAAAAGATAAATCGCTGAAGCCTCAACCAGTGTACAAAATAAGTTTGTGGTATTCTGAAACAAACTAAACATAAACAAAACTGCTTATAAAATCACATCAAGGGATGCATAGTTCTGAAAAGGTACTACCATGTTACATCCTCCCTGAGATAATACAGGAAGAGAAAGAACTTACCTTAAAACAAGTGAGTTCATTGAAAGTTCCCAATTGTTTCTCTAACTTTCGAGAACTATTTATTTACTTCTGTTTTCCAATGTTCTTTTAAATATTATAAAGGATTCATCTAACATTCTGTATGCACTACAGTTTTTATGCCTGATTTACATCTTTGTATACAATGATGACAACATTAAAACTGAGCTATCATTTATAGTTGTTCTGCTTTCTTTGATAAGGAAGCTAAAATGAACCCTCAGACTCTGCACTCATTTTCACAATACCCACTTATCAAACTGCACTTGAACTTAACTTTTAATAAAAACAAACAGCAAAACCTTCGTACTTAATGATTTTAATTTTTAAACATTACTCATATATTCATATACTTCTTCTGACTTAAATGTTTTGCGGTTTCAATACAGTATTTACTGATAAATTCTGAATTTTCACTGACACGAGCAATAACTAATTTTAGGTGTCCTGAAGAAATACTATAAACTTGACAACTAAAACCAGTGGTGCATCATTCATTTGAACAGGGGATTTTTACTTGATAATACTTTGCTTACCTGGGACCTTGCAATAAAACTGCAAATCATATGGTTTTTCATCATTTCCCCCCCTTAATTCTTTCCTACCCTGTATTCTCTCTTCTCTCAGTGCTCTATGAACTAGACTGTGCTTGTATAACACAGTGCAAAGGGATTACCTTGTCATGTTTAGCTCAATGGATTAGATTTAGTGGTCTCAGAATAAGATCTCTGAGTATTTCTAAGTGTTTCTCTTGCACAATTTAAATAAGCTTCCAATATTTAGTATATAGAAATGAAGCATCAAGATGAGAGGAAGCTGAATTGATATGTCTAAAACTAGACAGTTCTCAAAGGAAAAAAATGCAAATGGTAATAAATATTTGAAAAGGTATTCCACATTCCTATCCATCAGGGGAATGCAAATTCAAATGACATACATTAAGATTCTATCTCACATCAGAATAGTCAGAATGGCTATGACAGAGAAAACAAACAAAATATGATGGTCAGAATATGAAGAAAGAACATCCCCTACTACACTGCTGATGACAACATAAAGTGTTAGAGGCACTATGAAAACCAGTATAGAGGTTTCCTGAAAATTCAAAAATAGCCCTACCATATGACCCATGTTTATGACTCGTGGAGTCACACAAATGACTCTAAATCAACCTAACACAGGGATCCTTGCACACTCATGTTTATTGTTGCATTACTCACAATAACTGATAAGTAGAACCATTCTACATATCCATTAACAGATGAATGGATAAACAAAATGTGGTACATGAATACAACAGATTATATTTTGTCAATGCATAAAGCAGAATGAAATCATGAACACTTGCAGGAAATTGGATGGAACTGGGGAATCACTGTGTTTTCTAAATAAGCCAAGCATAGAATGTCAAATATATTTTCTCTCATACATGAAGTCTATATATATACTTCTATATATAATATATATACATATATGCTTATGTATGTATAGGTACGATATAAAAGTAGAAAGATTATGAAAGAGGAAAAAGAGATTTAAGTGTATGAGAGGAATAAGAAAAGGTAATGGAATATATGTTAAACTAAATCAAAGGAGAGAAAGGGGAAAGCCGAAAACAGGAAAGGAGGTAGAGGAATGGGTCTTTAATAAGAACAAAATATAAGATCTATATATGAAAATGACATATTGAATTATTAATCTGAATGCTAAATAAAACACTAATAACAAAAATAAGTGAAGACTGCTATAGCTAAGGAATATTAGATTCTATTGAACTTTTGATGATACTGTGAAAAACATATAAAGATCAAAAAGCTCAATTCATGAAAGCATTTTCCCATGATTATTCTTAAAACTGCCTTTTAAGTATACAAAACCGTAAAAAAAAAAAAAAAAAAAAGTATACAAAAACCGTTTATGTACAGTCAAAATAGGGCTCATCTTATGTACTACAACCATAGTAATTCCAGAATTTCACATTTGCATTCATTACTAAAGATTATCTTGAATTAAAGGTTTTAAAATTCATCTATATTAAAGAATGGTTCAGCCTAGAAAAGACAAAGGGAGATTTAAAAAAACAAGGCAATAAATACAAGTGTATTATTTTGCTCTTACCGTATGTGATTCTAATTCAGCAATTTTCTCAGGTATCTCAGAACCCAAATAGTATATTCTAATAACATGGTCAGTGCTCCCTGTTGTAATGAACATACCACCTGGAAGATTAAAACAAAATAAAATCCATAGTACCAAGGCACTTCTTTAGTTGTATCTAATTTTTTACTTTGTATTAGTAACAAGTCTTCAAAAGGCCGGGCAATGGTGGCGCACGCCTTTAATCCCAGTGCTTGGGAGGCAGAGCCAGGTGGATTTCTGAGTTCGAGGCCAGCCTGGTCTACAGAGTGAGTTCCAGGACAGCCAGGGCTACACAGAGAAACCCTGTCTCGAAAAACCAAAAGAAAACAAGTCTTCAAAAAACACAGTTGTCTTACTTACAAATAATGTCATATTAATATTTCAAAGAAAAATAATAAAATCCACGACAAACAATAGAGTTGTGCCAATTAACAGAACTATAATTCTAGCTGCTGGGGAGGTTAAAACAGGAAGATTATCAATTTAAAGCTGTCCAGGGCTTCAAAGTGATTTCAACGTCAGCCTGGGCAATTGAGATCTTGCATCAAAATAAGAAAGAAAGGGCCAATGAGACAGCTCAGTGCATAAAGATACTTGTTGACAAGCCCTGTGATCTAAATTCAATCCTCAAAACCACATGGTGGAGGAGGGAACATTGTACTCTGACCCACCCAAATGTGCCATGGCACACACACAGGCACATGTATACATATACAATAAATACATGTTAAAAATGAAAGCCCTCCCAGTTTAGAAAGTTAAAAATTAATAAACAAACAGTGAAAATGAAGTTAGAAGATTGTGAAGATAGTTCAGTGATTGAATGTTTGCCTAGCAGTTCAATAGTCTAGGTCCAATTCTCAGTGTCGTAAGAGACAAAGACACAGAAGTGTTTGAGACAAATATATCCTTTACCTAACAAAATGTACAATTATACATCAAACATTAGATTACTGATTAAAAACTATACAAGTCAAAGCTTTTAAGAATGTTATATTTTATATAAAATACTATGTCAAAACTCTAAGATTACTTATACTTACAATAATCTTACATCTAATATATGAAGCCACAACTATGTATACTTTCTGTAAAGTTAAGCTAGGAATTTTGTATTAAATTTGGGAGGTTGGGTACTACACATTTTAGTTAACGGTATTTGGCTTGGGAACTGTTTATTTTTTGCCAATTAAAACTAGCATTATATAAAATGTATTAAATTAAATTAAAAAATATTACTAGGCGCTAACTAGTCAAACGGTTTGTGTAGCAAAACACATCATTTACATCATTAGTAGGCTTAACTTCAATGATAAATACTTTTTCTTCATAAAAAAATTTAATTGGTCTTTTATAGATGGATCATTTTAAGTAGTAAAAGCTTCCAATTTTGATACATACCAGAACTGAAAGATGAACAAGATATCTGAACTCCAGGTCTGGATCTCTCAGTAAATTTTACTGGGCGATCTCTAAAGAATAAAGCAAACATTTTAACTCTATCTGGTTCATCTATGGGCAAAAATCTTAGCACACTTATGAATACTGATCTACTTAGCATCAATATTAGTTTGAAAAAGCTAAAGAAAAAGAGGCCAATAAGGGCTAGTATCATATTTTCAGTTAAAGTTTTTAAACCTTATGAATATAATTTATGACATCAAAATTTTGACAATAGTTTACAAATATATTGATATATTGTCATGTTATTTAGTATTATTATTATAAACTGTTCAAATATATCTTATCCCACTCTTCCTATGCATTTCATATTCTTAACACTGAATTGTATAAGAATATTTATCCTAAAATCTCTAAATATTAAAATAGGTATGGATATAAATATGCACAAGGGGAATATTTACATGTACATACTTCAATACTTGAACTACTATAACACCAAGGTACTGAAGATATGGAACTTGATTTTTCATAACATTCCTAAATGTAAACTTACCTAAACTTCATTGTTTTTACATGCCATTGCAGAAACAAATTGTTCCATCAGCACCAGTAGAAGTGAGGTATCTAGTTGTGCCTTTAGTTGATGGACAAAACTTAAAAAAGAAGAAGTTAAATAAGTTTTTTCCGTTCAAACTATTTTTTGTACAAATACAGCACATAAATCATTTAAGAATTTCAGTATCAGTCCAGTGAGGTGGCTTTAGTGGGTAATGTGTTTGCCAAAATATGTAAGGTCCTGAGTTTAGTTCACTGACTCCAGATAACAGATGGACAACCACACCTAATGTTAGCTCCCCTGACCTTCATCCAAGTGCTTTATGTAGCACATGAATGTCTGAAACCCACATACATAACATGTACAAATACCAATATACACAAAGAGAAAATAATTTCAGTATCAGGAAATTTTGTCTTAAATTCCTAAAATACCAATAAAAATATTAAATACAAAAGGCCTCCAGAAAAATATATGTAATCGAAGGGCTTGGAGAGAAACTGAAAGCTTGGCAGTTAAGAATGCTTTGCTGCTCTTCCAGAGGACCTAGTTTTGGTTGCAAAGCACCCACACTGGCGTTTACAGTCTGAAAAACTCAGTATCTCAACAGGATCAAATTTTGTGCATTTATGCCATTTCTATTTTGGTCATACATTAGCAGGGCACTACCACACACATATATATACCGCTGCACGCATATTAGCATAAATAATTACTAAACAAGTAGAATCTTAAAAATTGAAAATATTTGAAGACTGAAATAAAATTATTTCAAGTGTTTTGTTTCAAATTATTTAACATAATAAATTTTATATATATTTTAAAGGAGAATGAAATTTCGTAAATCATTACTAGTTAAATCACAACAAATACAGAAAATTATGTTCCTAGAAAAAATCTGTGGATTTTTCTTCTGAGATCAGGTTTTGCTATGTAACCCTTAGCTGGTTTATAGACTATTATGTAGACAGGCCAGTCCTGCACTTGCTGCTTCCTACCTCTGCCTCCAGAATGCTGGGATCCAGGTTTATGTCACCACGCACAGGTGACTTTTGTTTTTTTAAAATGTAAAACCATTCTCAATTGTTTTCTTAAATAGAATTAAATATACTAGATCTTTATTAATATCACAGCAGTATGAACAGATTGAGAAAAAATACACTTATGTGAGTTGGCAATTTAATGATCATGTCTCTTCTGAACAGATCACAGGCTTTACAATAGTACACTTCTCTGGTTCTGACCCTGGGCATTTTATGTATCCTTGGAAAACAATCTTAGAGAAAAAAGGAGGAGCCATCTGTCTCCAAGATGGCTAAGCCATGGGAAAAACGTTTAAAATCAGACCAGATTTTCCAGTATGGCTATGAATTTCAAAATCATAAATAAGGGGCTGGAAATATAAATCAGTGGTAGAATTTCTTGCCTAACATGCACATGGTCAAGAGTACAATCCTTAATACCAGAATAAAAAAATCCAAAGTAGAGATACTAATTTACATGACATACTATTAAGAATTAATATATGTGAGATGATAAATATTTTGATCTCAAATCAAAATAAATAAATCATTATACATATTAAGGTTAATTTAATTAGTTCAATCTAAAGCCTTACACTTGAAATGAACATTGTCCATTAATATTATCTATTAGTACCTAACAGATTAAAAAATACGTTTTATGCAGCATGCCTTTTAATAGTTTCAATCCTCAGATAAAAGAAAACGGTATTTCAAAAGCTAATCCACAATCTATATCAGGAGTAAACAAATTATGGCCCACATATGACATCCAACTTGCTGTCTCTTTGTATAAATATAAAATTAATGGAACACAGTAACCTTATACTGTCTATGGGTATTTTGCCATTTGTAAAAATAAAGTTGAGTGATTTGACAAAGACTATATGCTCTGAGAAATCTGAAATATTTACAAATTGTTGTGAATTTGCTGCTGATTAGTGATTCATAGGAGTGAGAACATGAACAATAAGAACTTTATTGTCTCAAGAAATTCTGAAATTTAAATTTAAAGTTATATTTTAAATGCTTTAACAATCACATGTTGACATGTGTATATATTAGTTAATTATTTTATTTAGCAAATAATGTTATAGCTTGTTGAAAGAAAGCAAATATATTTCTTTTTCTTTTTGAGACAGGGTCTCTCTAGTCTTGATGTCCTGGAATTTGCTTACATAGACGAGTGGCCTTAAACTCAGAGATCCTCATTACCTCTACCTTCTAGAATTCAAAACACGTGCCATGATACCTGGTATGAAAGAAAGGACATACATTTCGAACTTACAAGTGATATATAGAGAAAATTGAGCAAAAACAAAACTGCATAAAAAGAAACTGATATTCTATAATTTAGTGGCAACCACTTACTAATATATCATTTCATCTCAATGCTATTTATAAAAGATAGGAAAATAATTGAAGGGATAATATACTGCAAATGAAAAATAGCTAGTAAGTTATAGTAAATAATAAAAAGCTGCTAATGGATAATTATTACTGTGGACAAAATACCATGCCAATGTGGGTGGTCTCACCCCTAGATGAAAGACCTACATGTAATCAATGGCTATTGAGGGCAGGGAGAATAAATTTCTCTAGATAAAGTATATATGAGCAACACTAAGTGGTCTCAGCAGATTGTATTTATACATACATGTGTATAGATATAACAATAATAATAAAAGAAGAGGTTCCAAATTGGACCGGGTTGGTACAGGAAGAGTTGAAGAGGAAGGAAGGGGCAGAAATAATGAAATGCAATACTTCTGTATAAAATTCAAAAAACAATAAATAAAAAAACAGTAAGAAGATACAGACTTTTAGGTAAATAAATGATAAAATCAGAGAGATGGTCTCCTTGAGGAGATAAGATTTGTACAGGTACTTACAAAATGAATGGGCAATTATGTGACTATCTAAGGACTACTACAGAGAAAGAAAATAGGAGGAGAAAAATCAGAAATTTCAGCCTAGATGGGACATTGGAGGCTGAGATAGGAAGAAGAGGGAGAAAAGGAGGAGGAGAAGAAAGAAGAAAAGAAGGAGACGATTAAGAAGAATGACAGGAATTTATCAGCAGCTAAAACAGTAAAAAGGAAAAGCAAATAATAGTATACGTGGTCAAGGAAAGTTTAGAGGCTGAAAATGTCTATAGTCTTGTGGATCACTGTTAAAGACTTGTTGCCTCTAACCTGTAGAATAGAAGCTAGTTAAGGGCTCTGAATACTAGTGATATGAAATTATTTTACAATCATTGTATACTATGTAGAATTAGATTGGACAAAAGAGAGTTCAGGCGGAAAATCAGAGAATTCAAGTTCAAAATCTAGTGCAGTGTTACGGTGCTAAACAGCACGTAAAGATGTAATTCATGAGAATGTTAAGATTCTGACTGTAATTTTCAGGAGAAAACAAATATGAATGGGGACAAATTAGACTAAGAAATAAGAAAAATAAAACATTAATTACAATGAAGAACATCTTGTTTAGATGTTACTGTAGTTAGGAGTTTGGGTCTCCACAAAGGTCCAATATTAAAGGTTTGGTCTGCAAGGTAGGTTATTAAAGATGATGAAACCTTTCTTAGGGTCATCAGGGAAGTCTAGGGATTATTGAGGGTATGCCTTCAAGGGACAGTACCCACTCCAATGTGGTGCTTTATGCGAACTTCCTGCAGGGTGATTTTAGCTTTATGCACATATTCCAGCATGATTCATTTTTTTATGCTAGCATATTTTGCCTTTATTTTCTACTGCAAGAAGTCATATAGACAAGGAGTAGTTGCCGAGTTTGCGCTATGGATTCCAATTGTATCTCTGTTATTGTGAGCTAAATAAACCCTCTTTACTTCATAAGTAATACCTTTCAGGCATTTTATTTGTGACCAAAAAAATGACTTACACAGATGAGGAAGGCTTTGGTGGGATTAAATTTGAATAGGCAAAGTGATTAAATTTTGAGCATGTTGAGTTTGAAGCATCTAGTAGACATTCAAGCAATGATACTAAGTACACGATGAATAAGCACATTTTACAGTATAAGATAGGCCCAAGATGAGGATATCTGAGTTATCAGGTTAATCAAACCTTCAGGTGAAATTCAAAGCCACAATGCCAAAAAAATGTAAAATTAAGTGCAAGACTATAGAATAATACCAGGCTTCAAAACACTCTACAGAATAAACTTAACTAATCAAAATTTTAATTGAGAGTTTTAATTCAATGCAGAATGAGCATGCTTTCTGCTAGATCCCTATAAATAAGTGATATGTTACTAAAATAGCACATAATAAATATAAGTAATGACTTCTTTTTAAAGTATTGTCTTTTTATCTATATGTAAAAGTTTAGTAAGAATTTTTGGTTTTCTCTTGAGAAAAACAGAACAGTAAAAATAAAACTTCAGCTTAGCTTTGTTAAGAGCAAGGGCTTTTAAGATATCAAGGCCTTCTACTACCAAGATCTGGTCAAATATTATATGGACAACTTATTTTATATATCAAGTACCAAGTTGAAACAAAAAAAAAAAATCACTGAAACTAAAACTATAAAATTTTCATAATATTAAAAACTATGCACACATTAAATCTGGCATAAATGTTGAATAAAATTAAAAACAGAGTATGCCAATATTCATGTTAGAACCTGTTTATATCCTGATTAACAGGTTATTAACTAGGGTGAGGCAGGCATTTGCAAGTTTAATCGTTCACATATACACATAAGATAAATACAGTGTTTCATTCTGGATTTGAAGAACCTTCTTCATTATGTTTTTTTTTTGTTTTTCATTTATTTCTATAGGCACGGGGTTATATAAAAAGGAAAAAAATAATTTAAAAAAATTGTCTGCAGAAGAGAAACAAAGCTCTATGAGAGCATTCTTTCTGTTGCCATTCTTTGCATAATACAAATGAGAAAATTCTCAGCTTTACTAACATGTCAGAGAGCTTATCATTGTTCTCACCTGTATGGAAGTAATTGAAGCTGAATGTCCCTGAAGGACAGCAACTGGTGCACAAGTTCGAAGACACCATACTCTCACAACTTTATCACAGCTGCCTGCAGCAATGAGAGTATTTTCATAGTTAACAGCCATGTCGGAGATTTCAGCAGAGTGCCCTCGCAGTGTGGCAAGGAGGCGTCCGTCATCTGTAGCCCAGATTTTCACCAAACAGTCATCTGAACCCTACAGGGACACAAAAGAAATGCACCATTTATACAAAGAAGGGGGAAAAGAACATTACAAAGGAGTAATCTTATTAAGGAAAAATATAACATAGACTCATTAGCAAATATAAGCATTGTGTAAATGACAGAATGACTCAGTACTGTTCAAATTCACAGTGGCACTTGTGCCAGAGTCTTCAAAACTAGTAATCCTAAAAACATTTTAAATTTTTTTATACTTATTCTTAAGTGATTAGCCATTAAGAATTTCAGCCATTGCTCCTTTCTATATTGCCTAGCAGGATTGGCTTAATTGTCTTAGTAGTTTTTCTACAAATATTTCAAAATTCAGTCTATAGTGTACATTGATTTCTCTGGAAACCTGAGCCCATTAATAATCCCAAGTGAAAAACTTTATGTTGCTCTTCCCTTTAAGAATTCCAAGTGAGCTTCAAATATGGAAGAATGAATTCTATTCTAATATGGTAAAATAATTATCTATTTATTAAAAGATGACATGCACCATTGTCAAGTCATCATAGCTAGAGACAGAAATCATCAGCTGAAAAGCCCATAATACAATCTAAGGAGTTTAATTTCTCAAACTATAAAGCACTTCCTTTGTTGGAGGATATAAATAGAAAATGGAAATTTGCTACTTCTTTCACTTTGGTGTGAACAGCAATGAAGCAATTGCATTCATATTTTTAGATATTAACATACTATAGATTTTACACAAAAACAAAGAATATGACTTACTAAGTTAAAACTTTAAAATTGAGAAATTTAAAAAATAACCAGCCCTAAAAAATCAAAGAAAGATGTATAATGTAAGTGTAATCTTCAGCAATGTACAGTTGAGTTCAACCATTCAATCCCAAAGGTAATGTAATCAATAAAGCGAAACATGAAGCAAATATAAATGGAAAATGTCTTTTAATAAATACCTGTTGAATGGAATAAAAGTTATTTGTTTAATTGAAAGTAATCATCTTCAGTTTACCTAGACTTCTAAGGATATATTATTTTAATTAAATTTCGCAAAAGATAGTGGCTAACATAGAACACCCTCCATTTATTATAAAATGAGACATTATTTTGAATTTCAACTCAACTTTTCTATATCAATAAGTCCAAATAGAGTAAGTCACTTATAAAACATAATATATTGGATGGCATGGAGTCTTGCTTCAGTTGTAAATGTATAACGTTACATATCATAAATTTTTAACTCACTGTAAAAATTCGCCTCCCGCTTCGATCAAAGGCTACACAGTAGACAGAAGATAAGTGTCCCAGAATTCTCTTATGCATCTTAATGTGCTGGTAAGCAGATGAGGGGAAAACATGGCTGAAGCGACTACATCCGGTTAATTGCCTGGCTGAGGTGATATTCACTACAAATAAAATGAAATATGAAGAGAATGCATCTTCAAATCAGAAAGTGAAACTTACTACATGCAATTATGACTATTAAAATAAGACAAAACAGGGAATAGCTGACACACCAATTCTACATAAGATGTCTAAATTTCTTTATACATTTCATTATTTTCTAAACTCAAGAGTAGTAAACAATACTGCTCTGTTAGGTCTTGGGAATTTGATACTCTGTTTGCCTTCCTATAGTTTACCAAGCACATCCTTTTTTTCTCTTTTAATGATACTGCATAGGGTGTTAAGCAGCAAAAAAAAAAAAAAAAAAAAAAAGAAAAAGAAAAGAAAATCCCTTTGAGCTTTGTTTATCAGTTCTCATCTTTTGGATTCTACCTACAAAGTTTTTTCCACCAGTTTTTATCACTGAACTTGAGGCTTTATTTACACCTATGGGATCATTTTAATTAAATCTGTGCATACACATAAATGAATAAATATATAATAAGTGAATTTTTTAAAAAAAAATCACCAGGAATGTAACTAAGCTGAACAATTCAAACAAATACTATCCAGATTCTGTTCACTTCTAAAATAGAGATCTTGGTTCTAATGTAAGGATTCTCAATGTAAGTTGGTTCTAACGTAAGGATGTGTGTGTGTGTGTGTGTGTGTGTGTGTGTATGTGTGTGTGTGTGTGTAAGTCTTTCCAATCTTCTTTCACACACTAAAAATACTAAGTAGCCGTATGTGTGTGTGTGTGTAAGTCTTTCCAATCTTCTCTAACATACTAAAAATACTAAGTAGCCCACATGGTTATTTTAATAACGTAGAATCTCTGTATATTGAAAGTTACCCTGCGGCGAAAGGACATTTTACCACTCTACAAACACTGTATGGAAACAAATAGTAACACATCTCTGTTTAAGCACATCCAAATGAAGGCAAGAGTTCAGTGCTAGTTAGATTAGTATAATTAGAACCATGCCACAATAAAAAAGATGGAGCCCTTAGTGCCTCACTCTATTAGGAGCTCTGAGGTCTACCTTTCAGGAAAAGTCTACATCTACTGGCCACTTTAAAACTGGTAAAATCACAAAACCATTAATGATGAATGTCACAGTCAGAAAAGCTTAAAAGCAAATCCTTAGAGCATGTTATAGATGAGCACCTAAATATTTGTAAGACAATGAGTAAATGAATAAAGGTTAAAAATAACAATAAGACTGAGTAAAGAACAAATTCGAGATAAGTACTTTTTAGTAGCCATTTCCTATCCCACCAAAGAGAAAATTTCCCCAACTCCAAGACTAGACTAAGTAGGCATACTGCTTTTCCAAGCAAATATTTCCTAATGCTTTGAGTTTCTGAATCAGCCTTACTTTGTGGATTTTATTTTTTGAGTTTCAGTTTGTTTGCAGCTGCACAGATGAAGTTATATTGTTTAAATATATGATTTTTCAACTGAGGAACAAATGACTCTTTGGGTTGAATATTTCTATGTGACAGGGGTGGGTCTGTCCATTGTAGGATGTTAGCAGCAACCTTAGCCTCTACCCACTAGACACTAATAGCATTACCAGCACTGAGTGTGACAAGCAAAAATAGCTTCCTACACGCTAAATATGGCTTGGGGGTCAGAGAAACACCTCCTTTGAAAAAAAAAATCACTGCTTGCAGGACAAAAACTAGTAATAACAAATTAGAAGCAGGAAGAAATTTTAAAGAAAACAATCAAACAAAAAACCTCGAGGACCAGGTGGAGATAGAAAAAAAATGCCAACCAATTAACTCAGATATCTTTCCATTTATTTATGTAGTCTTTGGTTTATATCATCAGTTTATAACATCATGTTTCAGGTTTTAATCAAAGACTATTTTCATTTCTTTAGTTTATTGTTATATATGCTATTGTTTGATATTGTAAATAGGATTGTTTCATAATTTCTCTTTCAACTAGTCCATTATTAGGATATAGAAACATCAGAGGTTTTCATGTGTTGCTTTTGTAACCTGAAAATATAACTGAAATTGTATTATCAGTTTCAAATGCTTTTTGAGGCAGGGGGTTCAACAACTATGTCATCTTCTCTTCATAGATAGATGTATTATTTTTTAATTTTCCAATCAATTTGACAAAAGTATCTAATGTTCAGGCAGACAGATGTAGACAGAGCACTTGGGAGGCAGAGGTAGGCGGATTTCTGACTTTGAGGCCAGCCTGATCTACAGAGTGAGTTCCAGGACAGCCAGGGCTACACAGAGAAACCCTGTCTCAAAAAACAAAAAACAAAAAAAAAAAAAAAGAAGAAGAAGAAGAAGTAGATAGAGAAGGCATCCTTGTTTTGTTTCTAATCCTAAATGAAAAACCAGTTTTCACTGATGACTATATTAGCTATGGGTTTGAAATATATGGCTTTTGCTGCATTAGTATATATATTTTTATGCTCATTAATACTTTTATCAACAGTGGATGGTGAATTATCAAATGCTTTCTTTATTGTTAGAGATGAGCATGTACTATATTTTCCCCTTTGTTTTATCAATTGCTGTATCATGGTCATTAATTTGCCTGTGCTGATAAATTCTTGCATCATAGAAACAAACTACACTTGATTATGCTTTATAATTTTTCATTATGCTGTGGAGTGAGACTGCTAACATTTTGTATGATTTTTTGTTATCCATGTCCATGAAGCATACTGACAGTGTCTTTGATTTTATTATCAAGGTAATGATAGACTCTTAAGGTGGCTGGAAGCATTATCTCCCTCAATTTTCACAAGTTTGAAAATAATTGAATTAGTTCCTCTTGAACGGTTTGATGGAATTTAGCAATGAAGCTATTAGGAGACTTTTAGTTATTAATGAAATTTCTTCTTAGAATTCTGTTCAAATTTTCTGCTCTTTCCTCATTGACTTTTTTGTAGCTTGTATTTTTTTGAGAAATTTTGGTTTCTTCTACGCTATCTAAGCTTTGCTATATAGTTGTTCACTGTAGTGTAGACTATCCAATTTCTTGATGTATAGTTGTTATGAATTTTGCATTTCTGTGTCATGAGTTATAATTTCTCTCATCTCTGTTTTGAATTTTTCTTCTTTTTAAATTATGTTAACTGAGGCTTTGGCAATACCTTTTTTTTTTTTTTTTTTTTTTTGGTTTTTTTCGAGACAGGGTTTTCTCTGTGTAGCTCGGGCTGTCCGGGAACTCACTCTGTAGACCAGGTTGGCCTCCAACTCAGAAATCCGCCTGCCTCTGTCTCCCAAGTGCTGGGATTAAAGGCGTGCACCACCACCGCCCGGCTGGCAATACCTTTTAAAGCATTAACTTTTAACCTGCCAAAAGCTTGGCCTATTAACATTCTATCATGGATGGAGACAGACTCATGAGATCCTACTCCTCTTTGAGGAGTTATTGGCAGTTAAAGGTTACAAGGGGAAAGAGGGTTATTTTCTTCAATGGACTAGGCATGGCACATTTTTCATGCTCCTGTAAATAACCCCTCCCCTATGCTCATGGCAACACTAATTAAACTCAGCATGTCACAAACATAACAAAGCAAAAGGCCAAAACACTGTACAAAACATGAGAATAGCAGTTGTTGGGAAGTTACAACTGGCAAATACACATTATGTCATAAAATAAACATGGATGAAATCATCAAAGAATAGAAAACCTACAGGCATGAACAACCACTATTAACCTGATCTTCTATGCTGTTTTTGTAGTCATTTTTTAATTTATTTCTGTTCTTTATTATTCCCTCAATTCTAACTAATTTAGAGTTGTTTTATTCTTATCTTTCTCAGTTTCCTGAGGTATAATAGGTTGTATAATAGGTGTTAACAGGTATTGCCATAATCTTCTCTTCAAACTACACTAGCAGTATAAGGTAAGTATTATGATTATTCCACTTACGGATGAACTAATTCTTATACAAAAATGTTTGGTTTCTTTACATGTAAATAATGAGATATACTGGGGATAAGACTCAGATCTAATGACAAAATTAAGTTATTTTGAATACACCATACATATATACACTGAATATTTTATGCATTATTTTTAGTGTGGATCCATTTTTTCCTCTTCCTAGAATTTTTCATTTAAAGTCTATTTTTTTCTAACATGCAGTCATCTCTATTCTGTTTAGGTATCTCTTTGTATGGAATATATTTTTGAATATAAGTCTCATTAGAGGTACAGTGAATGTGTAAGAAGCATATAGCTGAATCTTTTTATGTAGTCACCTATTTGATAATAAAAATGATCATACAATTCAAAGCTATTTATAGACTCAAATAAAATCACTGTAAAAATTACAATGACATTTTTCAGAAGTAGAAAATAATCCTTAATCCAAATGGAAATATAAAATTTCCAAACACTCAAAGGATTTTAGAACAGAAAAAGCAAAGCATAAACCATTATATTACCTGAACAAAACCAAATACATTATTATAAAGCTATTGTGAATGACATGACATGGTTTTAGCATAGAAACAATACAATGATCAACATAAAAGAATGGGATGTCCAATAATAAAGATTTAAAACAAATTGACACTCCATAAATGTTCAAAGATCACACAATGGAGAAAGGGTAAGTCATTAAGTGTTGTTGAAATAACAGGATATCCAGATGGAAAAGAATGATACCGTACATATCAAATACAAAAATCAACTTAATATGGTCAAAGAATTATATATAGGCCACCAAATTGTAAAGCCCTTAAAAAAGTAGTAGTTTGTATATCACTCCAAAAACATATATAACAAAAAATTAAGAACAAATGAGATTTCATCAAAACAACAACAGAAACAACAAATGCAACCCTATAGCACAGTCAACAACAGAATAATGAGAGATTAAGAGAAAGTATGTGCAAATCACAGATCTGATGAAGCTAGTATCCAAATCATATAAGGATTACAAGGAATTCAAAGAACTTAACAATTAAACTCTTTAAATGGGTAATGAACCTGAAAAGACATTTCTCAAATGAAGATGTAAAAACTATCAACAAGGAAAAAAATGTTCAGGTCTGTAGGATAAAGGTGCTTGCTGCAAAGCTTGAAGATTTGAGTTCAATCCCAAGAATCCATTAAAAAGAAAACACTAATGCCTACAAATGGTCCTTTGACGGATAAAAGTCATGAACATAAACACACACACACACACACACTCACACACACACACACACACACACACTCAAACACACGTATACACTAAGTAAGTGTTAAGAATATGTGTTAAGAGTGAAAATGTAAATTATATCATTTTCCTGAATACTATAGTTTCCTCAAAAATATAAAACATGAAGTACTACATAATTCAACAATCTTACTTCTAGAAATTCATATGAAAGAAATGATATTATTATTATGAAGATATATCTAGACTACCATGTAGTCTCTTTTAGTAAGTATATGAAAGTTTCTAATGTAGAATGCCTCAATTATATGGTTAAATAATGAAGAATGTATCAAGTATATGGTTAAATATCCATAATATATAAAGCAATCTGTTTAAATAAAATCCGTAATAACATAAAAACAATCTTCTTAAGACTAGAAGAAAATCACAAAATTGTATGAAGCCACAACTCCAAATGATCAAACTTGTCTTCAACCAAAGGAACAAAATGTGACTTCAAAATATATTCCAAAGCTACAATGATCAAAACAACACAGCATTGGCATAATATAGGCACATAGAATATAACAGAATTGCAGTGGGCATGGATTTTTTTTAACCCTAAAACCATAGGAATCAAAATAACAACAAACCAAATTATTATCACAAACATCAAAGAATTTCTGTACAACAAAAAAAAAAATATGACAGAGAAAAACAACCTACAGATTGGGAGAAAATATTGAGAACCTATTCATATGATACAGGGTTGATACAGATAGCATATTAGAACATCCCAAAACTCAGCAGAACACAAATGAATACATTTAAATGACATCATTTGAATGGTTGTAAGTACTATTTAATAATATAAAGGTAATTTTAAATATATGAAACAAGGTATGCAAGCTATATCTCGATACTATTTGTTGTTTCAGTTTACCTTTTGCAGTACTGACCGTTAAGTCCAGGGCCTTTCACTATCACTACCTTATAACTGTAGCACCTCTGTGTCATATAAGGATTTTGAGCATCTATTAATTTAGGCATCACCAGAGGAGGGTCCTAGAATCAATCCTTCATGATACTAAGTGACCACCACTGTATACAATTAGTAATTGACCAGGCTCAGGGTTAGAATTAGGTAGAAGAGATCCTATTATAAAAAGGCAACATAAAGAGCCCTTGTGGAGATGAAAATTCATCAATAGTAGAAATAGACACACAAGTGGTAAACTGTATAGTATTTCAGTTTGCTTACACATACATATACACAAGTAAGTACAAAGGAAACATTTGACATTACAAGGCAATCTGTTTCAGTTTTTCAACTAAACTTCTCCCAGTTTACTATACTGATATCTATCACCCCTAGGGATTCATTTAGCTTCTGTAATTTCAGTTCTCAATATCAAGTTGAGGCAGTCTAAAATCACTTGCCTTTTCATAAAATCTCTCTTCAAGAAGATACAGGGGATACAAAAAAAGGAACAGAGCTGCTGGTGGTGGTACATGTCCTTAATAGCATTTGGGAGGCAGAGGCAAGTGGAGCTCTCTGAGTTTCAGGATAGCCTGGTCTACAAAGTGAGTTCCAGAACAGCCAAGGCTACACAGAGAAACATTATCTCAAAAAAAAAAAGTTTCATTATTTCAACTTCCACTTTTAAAAAGCTGCCTATTTAATAACATTACTGAATATACAACTATCTGTGGGCCTAAAAAGACATTTTTTTTTTTTTAATTTTTTACCTTTCCTTTAAATTCCTGATTTTATCCCCCTCCTGTTCCACGCTCTGACCTTTCCACATCCCATACCTCCTCCTCCCAACAGGAATATCCCCACCCTCCTTCCCCCCCACCCCACTAGGATGTCCCCATCCCCAACCCCTACCCCACCAGACCTCCCTACTCCCAGGTCTACATCTTATCTCCATCTGCCAGACAATTAACACAATTACCAGAGATCCTGGCTTCTGCTAAATTGGCTTCTAGTGGGAAGCAGGCTGAAACCCAAAGAGTACCAACAACTATTCCACAAAGACCAGAGCAGAGCTGCTAGACCACTAACTAATGTATTCATTTTTTTGTTTGTATTAAATTTTTTTTCCCACAGGTGTGGAAACCTTGAAGTGTCAACTACAAAATGTTTCTAGCTCACCCCCTCAAAAGATTTCAACTCAGCAGATCAAGAACAGCCAAAAAAAAAAAGTCTTCAAAATGACATTAATGACAAATCATGACCTGTGTTTATTTAAAAGATGTACAAGACTCCACTTTAAATTAGTCAAAAAGCATCCAGGACTGAAAGAGTCAATCAGTGAGAACTGAAAAATAAAACAAAAGCCCTAAAATCAATCAAACTTGGAGAGGACAGACACAGATAAAGCCAGCTGCAAAGTTACCAGGAAACACTGCTTTCCCCAAGGTTACATAGTAGTTCTAAAATATCATTAACTATCTCCCCACTCCTTGACCATTATTGATTTCTTACCAATCACTCACCCAGACCTGTTTGCTATTTTCATTTCCCACAAGAGAGAAATATCTAACTTCTAAACTGCTTTTGCTAAATAACACCCAACCCCCAGATAATTCTCCATTTTCCTAATTTGCCTCAGAAAACAGCCACCAATTTAGAAGGGTTCTGGCTTCCTTTAAATCTTAACAATTCTTTAGTTTAAGCCAAATGTTATTAAGTTGGCCCATTTCTCAGAGGCCTTCCATGCTTCCACAAGTTTACTCCCTCACTCTGTGAAAACAATAAATCTGATTTGGTTAGATTAGAGGGTAACATGTGGTGGTCTAGTACACTTTAAATAGTAAACTTAATTGAATTACCCTATAATGTTCAGTTGTTTAGATTGACAAAACTCCTAGCCCAAATAAAACTTCTAAGCTAAAACAAAAACAATAAAAGAAAATAACTCACTCAATTCTGATATGTATTATTTGAGGAAAATACTGTCTCTTCTGGTAGAGATTTATTATTAAACTAAGCATCAAAAGACAAAACAAATAATTAAAAAAAAAACATAAAACAGAAGTGTTCAATGTGGCAATATCTAACGTTTTCCCCATGAGTCAAATAACTCAGCAATTTCATCTGTCCTTGATAGTATGATAATAGGTTCATGAAATCCTTCTGTAGTTTTCTAATTTTTACATTTCAAATGCCTTTAAATTGTATAAAAGATAGAATCCTTCTAATTTTCTTAAATGACATTGAAAGACAAACCATTCTTTTCTCTGTTACAAAATTGTCACATGGCTAGTGTTTATTTTTCTTTTAATCAGCAAAGAGTACCTATTTACAACTTTCTGAGCCCTTTAAAATGCAGTAAGCACAACAGTTCTCATAAATACAAAGGACCATAACCGACTAAGAAACTGCCCTATCAAAAACCCTGAAAAGGCTGGTGAGATATCTAAGCAAGTGGCACTTGCCACCAAGCCTGACTCACACACTGAGCCCAATGCCAGGGACCCATATGGTGGAAGTTATTCTTTCTTTCTCCACATGTGTCCCATGGTGTGTATGTGTGTGGGTATGTGTGTACACACGTACACACTAAAATCATCAATTCTCCAGGCTACACTGAGCTACAAAGTGAGTGTCTCTTTAAAAGTTTAAAAGACAAAGAAAACCAGCAACAACAAAAACCTACACTGGAAACAGTAAGCTAGTGCTATAGTTCAGTAGTAGAGAAAGTCCGTAATGTAAGTAAGGCTCCAAGTCCCATCTGGAGCATTGGAAAAAACAAAAACAAAAAACAAACAAACACCCCAGACACCAACAACAACAACAAAAGAAAAAAAAAAAACAGAAAAAGCACATATAAAAATTCGGCATCAGCTCTACAGCTGCAAAGTTGAGTATGAAGCTTGAGTAAATGTTTTGGAGAAAAAATTTAACAAGACAAATTAAAATCCACTACATTTGAAAGGTACTAAGATAGGAATAAAAATAAACTTGAATGAAACCTGGAAAACATAACAAATATATAAAACCAAAGAATAATTTTTTTCAAGAATTTAATATTACTATGGCTCAAATTGTGTCTGTAAAACCTTAATTCATCAAACTAAAAGCTTATAGTTTTCAAAGCAGATGGCAATTCCATCCCACAGTTCTCATCTGCAGTATAAATTAGATAACACTAGTTAGTACAATAGGCTTACTAGTTAATGGCCATATATTCCATTGTTTGGATAATACCAAGTTATTGAAAAAAAACAAACTAATTAACTAACTAACCCAGTTCTGCTCAGGCTTTTAATCAGATTCTCTGCAAGTTCTTTAATGTAATGTTAAGTGGAACTATAAATATCGATTTTGTTTTGTTTTTTAAGACAGGTTTGCAATGTAGCCCTGGCTGTCTTGGAACCCTCTTGTTTTTGTGGGGTTTTTTGGTGTTGGTTTTTTTGTGGGTGTCTGTTTGGTTTTTTGGGTTTTCGTTGTTGTTATTGTTTCATGACAGGGTTTCTCTGTGTAACAAGCCCTGGCTGTCCTATAGACCAGGCTGGTCTCAAACTCAACAGATCAGCCTGCTAGATTAAAGGCATGAGGTACCCCTGAATTCCTTACTGTCTTTGGAAATCTAAATCAATGGTTCTCAACTGGTGGGTCCCAACCCTTTGGTGGTTGCATATTCAATATTCTGCATTTCTGATACTTACAATTCATAACAGTAGCAAAGAAAATAACCTACATTAAAGGGTCACAGCATTAGGAAGGTGGAGAACCACTGCTCTAAATAGACTATGCTGGCCTTGAACTCAGACCTTCCTGCCCATGCCTCCCCAGTGCTGGCATTAAAGGCCTGTCCTTTCTACCACAACCAGTTTGTATTTGCATTTTCCTTCTTAAATCTCTTAATCCTCCTTCAAAACCTCTAAACCTGATTTGGTTATTAAACCCAGAACTTTTGGAATACACTTTTTCTCCAACTTAACAAACCTGACTCTTGTTTTACTATTTCCTTTGTTAAACTATAAAGTTCTGTTTCTATAAGGTACTTAATTAAATGTATAGTGCAAAAAATAAAAGGACAAAAATAAAAGAAAAACTAATGTTCATAATGGAATTAAAGAAATGATTTCATTATATCATGAAGATGAGCATAAAAATCAAATTTCTTTTTCAAACATACTAAAACTTGTAGGTTATATTTAGGGATGTCTATATACACATAAGAATAATTAATAGATTAAGAGGCCATGACTAGAAAGAGAGGAAGGAGTGATATATGGAAGGGTTGATGGAAGAGAGAGAAGCAGGAAATGGTATAATAATACAATTTCAAAACAAAAAGTAAAAAATGGTACTAAAATGACAAATCCTAATATTAATGCAATGCTGATTGCAGAAGTGTATGTAAAGGGTTAGAAACTCAGCTGTATAAACAATGCATTTAAAAGGGGTGTTTCAGTTTCCTTGTGGCAGTAATTATAGCACTTCCATCCATTTAATATTTAGTAAGCACTCAATGTAGCTCACACAAAAGACAGAGTTTATATTACAGTTGTAATTACTTGCAGGTGTCACAAATATCTCTTCTTCTTCACCAGATACATAAAAGCTAGGAGTAGAGAAGCAACTGGCTACATCCATGCCTATCTAAGTACAAATAGGAGGGAAAGTGAATGGAGGGAGGCACCCAACAAAGAATAAAGTCTGGCTAAAATGATCCAAGGACAAGAGATAGGAACTCTGGAAAATTAGGGAGGAAGGATAAATATTTCTGACAGAAACCCAGTCACTTCCTCATGATAAAAACAGTTTAGTACTCTCTTCAAATCGGTATTTATATATTAAAAAGAGGCAGACTCCTCACCTCCAAGTGAGTTCTGGCATTAACTATGACACATGCAATGGCCAGTAAGTCAAGAGGCAATCAATGCTAAATGGAAGCCTATGTCAACTTGTAAATAATAATTTGGCTTTAGAATTAGTGCAAGCCTCCTAATGTGTACACAATGTAAATTAAAGACATGCAATGTAAATTATAGCATCTAACTGCAAGTTAATAGGACTGGAGATAAAAGTAGTGACAAACACTTAAAAATAGATTATTAATGCCTCACGCCTTTGACTCAGCCTAGAAATACACAAGCATGCTTGTCTTCTTGAGGAACAGAGTCAGTATGTAACTAAATGAGTTAGCTCTCACCCTTGTCCTTCTAAGGAGAACTGCATGACAATTGTTGCCATAGGAAAATAGAATTTCTAAACTTTTGCCATGATAGGTTTGGTAGTTCTTGAAAGTTCAACTTTTAATATTACTTCATTAATGACAAACTAGCTCTGCAGGCCTGTGTTTCCATGAAAAATTTGTTAAGTCTTTTCCTAACATACAATAATCTTTAAAAGGATGGAAAAATAACATTTAGTGATAACAAGGTACGACCAAGCAAAACTACAAATGTTGCACATGCCCCAGTATTTATTTAAGTCATATTTAGTATTAATAGTGCTTGATATTGGTTTAAATTTCTTCCTGATTTAGTCTTGGCACAATGAAAATCCAATTAGATTACACAAGCATGTAGCTAATTAAATATCACTACTAAAGTGTAAACAAAAAATATAAGTCTTATAGTTTGTTAAGATTTCTTTTTATTTGCATGGGTCTAATTCCTATGTAATGTCTGTACAACATGTGTATCTATGCCTGGTGCCTCTGGAGACCAGATAAGGGTGTCGCATCCTCTACAACTAGAGTTATAATGGTGGTGAAGCTACCATTGGGTGCTGGGAACCAAACCAGGTCTTTTGCTAGAGCAACAGGTACTCTTAACCACTAAGCCATCTCTCTAGTCACACATAATATAGTCATATATTATATTCATATTTTGCTCTTTCTCTAGAGAAATTTAGATAGTAACCCTGGATTAAAGTGAGCACACATATAATTAAAGTGTTAAATTAATTAGTACAGAGAATGTTATCAGGGTATTAACTTCCAAATTCCTTCCATGTTTGGCTCCTTCATTACCATCTCATTAAAATACTAAGCATCATTACTTATTAACTGCTCAAAGGAGAGAAACATGACAATAAACAGTATAGCATGTTTTAGAGCACAGGTGAAATCAGAATTTATTTTTAATTTATTTATGTGTATGAGTCATTTTATGCTGTGCACCATATGCATGGCCTTGCATCCACAGAGGCCTGAAGATCATGCCAGATGCCCTGGAATTGAAGCTGTCATGTGGGTACTAGGAATTGAACCCTTTCAGAAGGGTCCTTTCAGAAGAACAAGTACCCTTAAGCACTCCAACAGCCTGGTATGCCTATGATCTCAGCACTTGCTTGAGAGGTGGCAGTAAAAGGATCAAGGATTCTCCGTTGCCCTATTCCATTTGTAAGTTCTGTTATTTTTTGTAAACTATTTTTCATAGTTTGAATTCTAAAAATCATACCAATTCTTTTTTATTCTTTGACAATTTCACAGAGTATACTTTTATCATATTCTTCTGTTTTAAATAAAATGTTACAGACGTGTTTTACCAAATCAATGAACGAAATTCTGACCTTGGGGGTGAGTAAAGAAATGTCTCAATGGTCTGAACTGTATTGTATTTGGCAAAAACACTTCTGTAAAACTTTCATTTAAAAAAAAAAAAAAGTATGATAAAAGTAAACATTAAATTCTCAAAGAAACTCAAAAAAAAAAAAAAAAAAAAAAAGAAAGAAAGAAAAACGAATTAGCAAGCACCAAGTTTCAGATTTAATGTGAAGCACCACATAAAGCCATCATAGTGTGGCTAGCTGTAATCCCCAGTACATAGAATGGAGCCAGGAAAATCAGCTTGTGAGGAGCAGAAGCCAGCATCTGCTACAGTGTGTACATGCCTACTCTAGAGTACAGGAGACCCAAACCAAAAAGGAAACCCTAATGGTTGGGAATACAGCTCAGTGATAAAGTACTTGCTTAAAATATGTGTACTATGTGTATGTGAATTACCTATGAAACTGCAAACATAAAATTAAAAGAGGATATATCAATTTATGATTCTTTTTAAAAATTATGAATTTTACAAAAACATTTATGATTTTTCAAAAAGTAGGAATAGAAGGCAACATCTTCAAATTGATTAAATAAGAACACCTATGATGTTACTTAGTGATAAAAATTGTGTAGTTTTAATCTTAAAACAAGGAGCAAAGCAAAGATGTCCATTCTCACTACTTTAACCAACTACTGCCTAATACAAGAAAGGAACATACAAGGGAAAGAGATGAAAAAGGAAAGCTATCATTCTGTGTTGACGTCATCATCCACATAAACAATCTCAATGTGTCTTTTTTTTTTTTTTTTTTGGTTTTTCGAGACAAGGTTTCTCTGTGTAGCCCTGGCTGTCCTCCTACTCAGAAATCTGCCTGCCTCTGTCTCCCAAGTGCTGGGATTTAAAGGCGTGCGTCACCACTGCCCAGCATCGAAGTATTTTTCTAAAGGTCACCAAATTATCGTAACTGAATATCACAAAGTTAATACTAAAATAAATGTTAATGTAGTATCTATTTTCTAGTAATAAATATCAAAACTATTCCCCAAATTAAGCCATGGATTCAATGCATTTGAGGGAAATCCTCAAGGCTTCTTTGTAGTAAAGTCGACTGGAAAGTTTATAAGAAACATTGGAACAATTTTGACAAAAATAAGAACTAAATTGGAGTAGTCAAACAACATAGTCCAGAGTAATGCATGCATGATTAAGAGAAAAGATGATCTGAAACAATTATATTTCAACATGCAAAAAAGTATAAACCCAAACTAAATTGCATATCCATTGTAACATTAATACAAAATGGAAAACATGAACAAAATTTAAAACAAAATTCCAAAACTTTACAAAGAAACAACCTTGTGACCTTATGTTAAGGTACAATTTTCTTAGATATGAGATCCCTCCAAAAAATATCCTTTAAAACAAAGCCGATGAGCAGAGATTCAACAACACCTATTACTAGCTTTAGAATGACTGGTAAAAAATGCAAAGGTCATTACAAATTGGTCTAAAATATTACAAAAATCATAGCCAAAATTATTAAGAACTCATTAAGAAGAAGGCTAATCATTTTTAAAATGAGCACAGGACCAATTATAAAGAAGATTAAAAAAAAACTGGCAAATATAGCACATAAAAAGATATTAACCAATCATACACAAAACCAATGAAGATATAAAACAACTGCAAATCTCTGCATCACTGGTAGAAATAAGACAGGACTCTTTGAAAGTGTCCTACGTTTTCTTATAGGTTTGTATTTAGCATTTAAGTCACCAACTCTACTTCATATTTACCTCCCAAAATGAAACCATGTGCATTTTCCCATATGAAAACATTTAAAGTGGCTTTATTCCTAATAGCCAAAATTTGGAAATAATCCAAATGTCCACTAACAGATGGATCCAAACAAACAGAATGTAACAAATCAGTACAATGCAATAACTACGGGTAATAAAAGGAATGTTGCTCTTATGAAATGACTTAAGTCTCATAAAACATTCATTTAAAAGGAATCAGATAACCCCAGTATTTGGGAGCTAGTCAGGAGGATCACTGTATTTCAAGGACAGCCTGGTCTCCACAGAAATTTCTAGGTGAGTCTGAGCTACCTAGCAAGACCTTGCCTGAAAAAACAGATCTGTAGGCTCGTGTAGTGGTACTAATTTGCAGCTCAGTAAGTGTATTTGAAATAATAATAATAATGACTATGATGATTCTTGACCATGAACATGATATGGTAATAAAAACAAGATAGGAAGAAAAGCAAACTTTGGCCAATTATGAATTCACTGAGTTTTGTTCAGGTTTCTATGCTGCAAAGAGGGAATCTATAACCAGTTTTTCCAGATATATTCCTAGAAATATTTGGAATCTGTACTTCCTTCTTTTCTTCCTTTTGAGACAGTTTTGATATAGAGTCCTGGCTAATCTAGAGCTCTTTTTAAATCTCTTAAACTTGACCAGTATGTTCTATGTGAAATGGACTTGATTTGTTCCTAAACTCCTCTCCAAATACTGGGCAGATTTTCAGATTTTTTTTTTTTTTTGGTTTTTTCAGACGGACAGGGTTTTCTCTGTGTAGCCCTGGCTGTCCTGGAACTCACTCTGTAGACCAGGCTGGCCTCGAACTCAGAAATCCCCTGCCTTGCCTCCCAAGTGCTAGGATTAAAAGGCGTGCGCCACCACCGCCCGGCGATTTTCAGATTTTAAAAGGCATCCAACAATTCTGTAATTACCAAGCAACTACTGAATGAAAATAAACTTCCTGTAATCCTGAAAGAATATGCCCCAGTTCAAAAACATTTGTAATCTTAACAATGTAATCTCAACACTCAAGCAGAAAAAGGACCACAATGAGTTTTAAGTCCAACCGAGGCCAGAAAGCAATATTTCTCAAAAACTGAAGCGACAATAACAAAGCAAAATGAAGAAGTGTCAGGTCTGTGGCTTAGAAGTGGAACAGTTACCTATAGTACATGAAGCATTAAGTTACATCAAGATCACAAAAAAAAAAAAAAAAAAAAGGTGAGAGCCAGCCAGTCATAACACAAGCCAGTAATTACCACACTAGGAATGCTAAAAGAGGATGGTAAATTGAGGGCTGGCCTGGGCTACACAATAAATCTTATCTCATTAAAAGAAAAAGGAAGGAAGGAAGGAAGGGAGGGAGGAAGGAAGGGGGGAGGGAGGGAGGGAAGGAAGGAAGGGGGGGAGGAAGGAAGGAACACACCTAGGCTAGTGGCACCTGCCTTTATTCCCAGCACCTGAGAAGCAGAGGCATGTGGGATCTCTGTCTACATAGGGAGTTTCAGACCACTCATCAGAGCTAGATATGAGAACCTGTCTCCAAATAAACAAAATGAAAAGAGAAAAAATGACTTTTGAAAAGGAGGTTAGCAGCGAGAGTAGGGGAAAAGGAAAGGAGAAAGAACAGTGAAGGAGAGAGAAATAGAACAAAGTATAAGGTTGGCCTGGATGTAAGAAAAATTACTTAGCTAATGTAAACTCTCTTTGGATTTTCAAGATAGAACTCTGTGTATCCCTGGCTGTCTGGAACATACTCTGTAAACCAGGCAAACTCACAGAGATCCTCCTGTCTCTGCCTCCTAACTACTGGGATTAGATGCTAGCGCAAGCAGCACCACACCCACCGGCTACATTTAACTAAAAAAGGAATTTAAAGCTGGCAATGTCACACACCTTCAATCCTAGCCCTCCTAATGAGAGGTAGAAGATCTATGCTTTTGAAAGTAAATAAATTCATGAGGGGAAAAAAATCCTTTCTCAAGTCAATAAATTAGAAAAAAAATTCTAGTATATAAAATTATCCCTGACAAAGTAAAAAAAATTAGCAAAATAAGCCCAGTAAGACCTAACTAAGTAACAATGAAAGCTCAAAAAGAGTGCTGTTAGCAATATACTCCTAAGTATCTCTTACTAAGCCTTATGTTTAATCCTTTTAAAATAATCTCTACCCTCAATTTATTTAACCTCTGAAGGTTAGTAAGTTCTATTAATTTTTTGTATATAATAGTATTCCTTTTGAGAATTTTTTTTCATAAACCAGGCATAGAAGCATATGTCTGTAGTCCCAACATCTGGAGAAGTAGAAACAAAAGATTACCATGAGGCCATCCTGAGCAGAGACCTTGACTTAAACAGCCAACAAGCCCTCAACAAGCTGGTAAACACTTTCAATCCCAATACTTGGAAGGGAGAAGCAGGCCAACCTCTGTAATCTGTGAGTAGGAGGCCAGTCGGGTACATAGGGAATCTTGTCTCTAAAAATTTCTAAGTGCCAAAAAAAAAAATGTTCCTATCTTTTGATTTGAAATTTATCCATTCAAGATTGAGGACACAGTGTGTAAGCACTAGGAACTACAGAAAAAATATATTATTGTATGGAAGCAGAATGACATTCCAGCGCCTTGGTTTTATAAGCACTTTGGAAAAGTTAGCTTTAATCAAAATGGTTTAGACCTAGATCTATCATCTTGGTGCCACTAGCAACTAGTAATTCTGCAAAATTATTTGACTAGGAGAATAACTAGGGACATGTGAATTTCAGTAAACTAGAACTAGGAATGGTGATATTTTGTTTTAAAAAAATAGATCAAGGTGTAGTGGTCCATGCTTTAAAATCCAAGACTCAAGGAGCAAGTTAGAGGACCACCTGCTTAAGCAGTGAATTCTAATCCAGTATGGGAAACAGGAAGACTGTGTCACAAAACAACAAAAAGTAAATAGAAAGATGACTGATAAGAAAATACATAACGGAATTATAAACTTGGTGATGAAAAATAAACAGAACATACATTTATTTCCTTCTGAAAGCTATCTTTAAGCAATTCCCTATAAAGTTTTTGTGGAAACTCAATACAGAGACATGGAAACAGAAAACCATATGGCTTAAACTCCTTGTCCTGTATGTTCAAAAATACTCCTGAGGCAGGGTGTGGTAGTAAAGCACAGTATTTGTCAAGTGGGAGCAGAAGTCACCAGGAGCTCAGGATCATTCCCCTACTACAGTGGATTGGAGGCCAGCAGAAATGAGGTCCTGGCTCAAAAAGAACCAAGTCTCTGCTAATGAAGTAATGAAACAGACCAAATAAATCATCTTTTACAAAATGAGGATTAGTTTGCTTTAAGGAGAAAATGACTTTAAAAATATAGCCCTGAGGCCCATGAGGTTGCTCCGTGTCTAAAGACACCTGAAGCCAAACCTGCTGACCTGAGTGTGATTCCTGAGATCCAGCCGGTAGAAGAAAAGTCTCCAAGTTGTATTCTACACTCCACATTTGTGCAGTTGCATGTATACACACACACACACCACATTAAATAAATAAATAAATGTCATTTTTTAAAGTATATTGTCTCATTAAGAACTAGGCTAAAGAGGCTAGTGGTTAAAAAGTGATTGCTCTTCTACAGGACCTGAAATCACATCCCAACACCCATTTTGGGTGGCTCCCAAACACTTGTAGCTCCTCCTTGGCGAATCCAACACTCTCTTTGGGCCTGCCTTTGGCTCTTGTAAGTATACAGTATATACAGTATACACATGCACAAAGATATACCTAGACACACATACATAAAATCAGGCTTCAAAAAATGTACTCTAAGAATGTAAACAGTGCATTTATACTTCAAATTCAATTCCAGTGCCTACTTTTGACTATCAAATGAGTCCAGAAATGAATCAAGATATGTTCTAACTTGCATGCTATTACTTACCCACATTTGGAGGTTTCACATAATTTACAGGTAGTTCTGGAGGTCTGCCTCTTGTGGAGTGCTGCAAAGCAGACCCATTCCATAGTGTACTCTTACAGTCTATATAAAAAGACCAAAAGTTATTCAAGGAAAAAAAAAACCAGTTTTTCTAGTACTTGACACAAAAGAAACTTCATTTTACACCTTTAGAAATTTACTTGAACACTTAGAAATTTATTAAAAATCAGCAAGTTAATAAATCTAAAACAGCGGGCAATGGTGATTAAAGGCACACACCTTTAATCCCAGCACTTGGGAGGCAGAGGCAGGTGGATTACTGAGTTCGAGGCTAGCCTGGTCTACAGAGTGAGTTCCAGGACAGCCAGGGCTATAACAGAAAAACCCTGTCTCGAAAAAATAAATAAACAAACAAACAAAACTAAATCTAAAATAAAGTGAATATTTTTTAAATGCATGTGAATATTCATTTGAAACTACATTGATTCTGAATGTTCCTCTGTAACAATGTGTATATAGCTAAAAAAATCTTACCTTTGGCATCCGTAATAGAGACTGCCGACCGACACCTAGTAATGTCTGTACCCCAGGAACACTCTGAGGGATCTCCTTATCTAATAAAGGACCAATCCTCTCACAGATTTTAAGGAGGTTGTCTGGAGGAATGTGTGCATTGGCTGCCACCTAAATAAAATAAATAGAACATAGGAAAAAAATATACTTAGTTTAAGGCACCAATTTATAAATAAAGCAAAGTATTTTACAATATGAAATCACAAAAATTCAAATTAAATAAATTGCCAGGAGTAATAGGATATGCCTTTAATCCCAGCATGCAGGAGGCAGAAGCAGATGGATCTATGAGTTCAAGACTAGCCTGCTCTATAGACAGCAAAAGCTAACACAGAGAAACCCTGTCTCAAAAAATTAAACTAAAAAAAAAAAAGGGGGAGAAAATAAAATTATATTTAATTAATTAATACTTGAAACCAATTTTAACAGACACAACAGGGTCTGGAAACAATGGCCTCAGCACATAATATATTTGCAGAGGGCCCAAGTTTAGTTCCTCTATCAGGTATTTTACAACTACCTGTAACACCAGAAGCCTCTCACCTCCTCTGTCTTCAGGCACATGCATATGCATATACCCAGATAGTTAAAAATAATAAAAACTACATCTATAAAAAAAGAAACAGACACAAAGTAAGCAGAGCATATTTAAATCTTGTCACAACATTTACACTGCACAGGCTCTCTCCGTTCTACAGACCTTTACTAGATCATACAACTTAATTTTATATAAAATGTAGTACAAAACAGAAAACCTAATTGTGCCAATAATAAAAAAAATAAGTGATAAGTAAACTCTTGATTTCATTTACTCAGTGCTGAGAATTAACTGGTTAAAAAAATCTGAGGTTAGAGGCAGGCAGATGTCTGTTCTTTTGAGTCCTAGGCCAGCTAAGGATGCATAGTGAGATCTTGTCTTAAAGAGAAGAATCTGAGCTATTAGAACACAGGAAGGTGTCACATGCCCTAAAATTCCAGGACTTGGAGCCTGAAGCAAGAGATATTACCAAGTGGTTTAAAACCGACCAAGCCACCACATACTGTGTTGCATGGGACCAACCCGAGCTTCAGGCTAGCCTTGAGCTACAAAGCATGGGCTCTTTCTCAAAAGAGAAACACAAAGGGAAAACTTCTTTCAAGGCGCCCCAACACACATATAGCGAGCAAGGGCCAGATCTGGACTCATGAGAGAAGACACACCTAGCCCTCTAGAGACTTGAGGCCCCAGGGAGTGTGGAGGGTTGGTGGGGTAGGATGGTGGGAAGGTCAGGACGGCCTACTAGAGATTGGTAAGGGGAGTGAATCGGTATGGGATGTGCGAACCAAGTCTGAGGAGTGGACGTAAAGGTAGTTAAAGTTCTGACTGTCTAAAAAAGACTTAATCTAATAATAAAAAAGATCTAGCAGTTCTATACAAAAGAGTTACTCTATACCTACTAACTACCCCAGTTGATTCGCCTTAGTACTAAACAATACATGTATATGTGTTCAGAGTTAAGCGGAATTGTTTTCCCTGTACAACGTTAGTTTCTTAAATGGGATAATCTAATTCAGTTCTTGCTGCGAAACCATATTACATATAACCAAGTCAAAGTCAAATGTCCCCGGTAACTTAGTACTGTTTCTGTCTTTTCTTTTATGTTTTGTTTTCAGTTTGTTTTACTAGGGTTTCTCTTGTAGCCTTGGCATCCTGGAAATCACTATGTTGACCAGGCAGGTCTCCAAACTCACAACAACACTGCCTCTCCTCCCTCATCTGGGATTTAAAAGCATAACACACCAGTGTGGAAGCAATGGCTATGTTGGAGAGATGGGCCTCAGCATTAAAGATCGCCTGCTCTTCCAGAGGACTGAGCTCAATTCCTAGTACCCACATGTTGCTCACAAAGCAACTGCACCCCAGCCAGAGGATTAAATGCCTCTTCATGTCTTCTCAGGTACCAGGCACACTGTTGCTACACAGACAAGCATGCAAAGGAAAAACACTCATATACATCATAAATGCATCATATGCTTTTTGCCTGCCCTATTCTAGCATTCAGAAAGTGCCTGCATGAATATGGCCAGATAAATACTGAATACATCAGCCATTGAATAAATGGTAAGGATATCTTTTCAAGTCTTACTAAAAATCAATTTGATAATGTTCCTAGAATACTTCATTCTCAGAGTGATTTCTGTTTGATTGTATAATAAAGTCAAAAGAATTAAAATATCTTTATCTCAAAATTCTGGAAAATACAGCATTCTATTAAGGTTAAGCATTTAGCGTATTGCCTGCCAATATTTTTCTCCTCTTTGGTTGGGAGGAAAACCACTAAAAAGAACACTAAAAAAAAGAAAGCAAAATAAAGTATTTTTCTCTAGAAGAACTGTTTTCATAAATAAGTGTTCTCTAATTAATCTTTTAGATTTACTTAAAAGCACAATTGATCAAAAACTCATCTTAAATCTCTTGGCAATTTTATAGAAACAAAGTGTCTGGTTTTCAGACAATTATGCAAAAATCTATTACTGAATATAAAAGGGAGGCAATAGTTGTACAGAAAGGGAAAGGAGCAGCAGGTCCTTCTTTAATCAGAAAGTTTTTGTTTAGTTTTTCCAGACAGGGCTTCTCTGTGTAACAACTCTGGCTGTCCTGGAACTTGCTTTGTAGACCAGATCCACCTGTCTCGCCCACTAAGTGCTGGGATTAAAAGTGTCGCCACCATTGTCTGGCTACACAAGGCAGAGTGGACTGCAAGAGTTCAGGACTCCCTACTACCTCACTTTCTGAAAGTTAATCAGTATTAAATCGCCTTTCCTTTTCTTTCTATGTCGTTTAAAAGATTTCCCCAGGAAAAAGGAACCTCAACAACCCTCCTAGGTGCAAGCATTCTCTAGCTTGCCCCACTTCAAGAAGTTGCTTAAGGTGGCTGAACACGTGGTCGCCTAAACTTTAATCCCAGCACTCCAATGCAGAGGCAGGCAGATCTTGGTGAGTTCCAGGCCAGTGTGGTCTGGTCCACAGAGCAGTTCCAGCACAGCCAGAGCTACAGTGAAACAACTGCCTAAAAACAACAAAGAAAAGAGGAGGTAGGAGGGGGAGGGAGGAAGGAAAACTGCTAAAAGAGCGAGATAAAAATCAAGAAGAGTTCAGGGATACATCTGTCTTCTAGAAGTTGCTCAACAGAGAAGATACACTGAAAGAAGTAAACGCATCAGCTGACAAAATTTAAACTCTTTATGTGTATGTATGCAAAAATTGTGTTCTAAATATATGTGGACAAAATAATTGCTTTAAATTGCTATTTGTTTTTTCCAATAGGTTATAAAGCAATCAGTAAACAAATTAATTGTAAAAAAAAAAAAAAAACAAGCACAGAAAATTATTTTTCCCAACAAGTTACATAAAAAACCCTTTAGGGAAAATGATTTTAGGGAAGCTGGGGAAAAGGCAAAAAACCATGAGATCTCGGTTGGGATTACTCAACAGCCATGTGCAAGGCAACATGGGCTTGGAAATCCTATCCTTAAAGGACAAGGGACCAAGAGGATTCCTGAGGTTGACTGAGCAAGCTAGTATACTGATAAAAAGAGCAGATTTGGTGAGGGATTTCTGGTCAAAAAATAAGGTGTATCCAGTGGGCTATAATCATAATTTTTTACATGTATGAAAATTTCAAAAATGTATAAAAGAGATTCTATTTAAATAATAAAGGATTTCTGAGAGTGGGAGAAACATCATTCCCAGGAAAGAGCACCCATTTGGCTTTCCAATACCAAAGAAACAGTCCTGAAATTTTAGTTAGTTTTACTGTGGTGCTTATAAGACAAAAAAAGCACAAAGAACTGAGGAAAATACTCCTTCAACTCTGGCCTCCACATGTACAGAAAACACACATGAAATTTTATATTCACCAGGCCTTTCCAACAATATTCCTCACACACCTCATTTAAAATTTATATTTATGGGGGAGGATGACTCCCAAAACAAAAATTTGTGGGGTGGAATTCTTTAAATCTAAATTCTTACCTCCCGTCATTACTCTCTTCCCTTACAATAATACCAGCTCACTGTACTGCCCTACGAGCTTTTTTCCAAAATTCTCAAAAAAACTCCAGAACATGTTAATCCACTGAGTTATGTTCCTACAACCAAACTAGGTAAGTGCTACTTGTTTCTGTGAGCTACAATGTGTCTGTTTGGCTCTAGTTTAAAAAATCAGTAGTGACCGTGGGCTTCCAGAGGACTGCATGTTTGCCATAGTATCTTTAGTAAATTTTGTCACCGAAGGGCATTGAGGTTTGAGGAGCACAAAGTTTTATGTTTCACATGCTTCTTACTATTCTTCCCAACTATGACTTATGACTGTGGGCACAGTGCAGTTTTGAATCCACCGTTTAAATTGCTCCACACTAACCCTGCAATAACTATGCTACCAGCATCAACATTTGTCTGCTATTCAAGCAGCTAATTTTAAACTATTGTAGGAAATTTGACAAAAGCTCGATAAGGTAAGAAAAGAATATGGTATGTCAGGAATGCTATATAATTTTTTTAAAGTAGTTGTTATGGAATCAAAAGACAATATGAAAAACACTCTTAAAAGGGCTGGGAAATATGCATTTTAGGTTCGATTCAATCTGCAAATACTGCCAAAAAACTTCTTAAAGCCTGATATTTGTAAAAGACTCTTAGAAAAATAAAAGTGTCTTATAATGTATTACTCTTTTTAAAAACAACATTGTCATATTCTTCCCATTGAACATATAAAATTTGATAAATTTATTTCAATATTGCCTCAATATTTTGCATATTAAAACAGGATAACCAATCCATACCATTCTAAAACAATTGCCATAATAGTGCTTTCAAATTCTATGAGTGAAATTTCTAAAAAAGGGAGACACAGCACCCAAAAAAGAACAAAAGTCCATAAAATAAAAAGTTACATGAAAAAGGGTACCCATTTATCATGTATTATATATAATAGTCAAACATAAGAAAAAATCCTCTGCATTATAAAAACTTGAAATGTATAAGACAGATTAAGAATGTAGTTATACACAAGCCCTCAGTTCCCATCGTTTGTGTGTGTGTGTGGTGTGTGTGTGTGTGTGTGTTTGTGTATGAAATTTAGCGAGCACATGGGGTGGTGGGTGGCATGTGCCTGCTGGAAGGCCAGGGGAACATTGAGTTTGAAGCTCCCAGAGTATCACAAATTCTACACAGAAAATTAAAAATTAAAAATTAAAAGCTAGCCTTGTAATAAGTTATAAAAACCTTGTATAACTATCAACCCAATAAATAAATAAGTAAATAAATAAATACCTATAAAGTGCATCATACCTATAATCCAGCATTTTTCAGGCTGAAGCAGGAGGTTGCTTTGAGCTTGAGGCAGCCTGGACCACATAATGAGCCTCCAGGTCAGCTTACACAATAGTATGAGACTCTGTCTCAAACACAGTATAACAAAACAAAAAATACACGAAAGAGTAAAATCAAGTCATATTAAATGAAAAGTGTATTAACAATAATTAAAAAATAATGTTAAGGATTAAGTAAGACTTACTACTAATTAAAAAGTCTATTTAAAATCAAGTTAAGACTATTATGACATATTAAAACCATTTTAAATTATTTTAAAAACTATAACCCTCCACACTGTCATTAGATGGTGTTAAGCATTAGACATTAGTACAACTTCTGGAGCTGATCTTCAATATGGGACAAGAGCTAGAGAACTGATGAGCTACTTTGACCTTATTCAGAAATCTGTTGTCCAGGGACTTTTGGAGAAGACAGCAGCAGAAAAAGATCCCCTAATTATGCAAAAATATTAGTGAAAAGGTAAAAAGTACTCAAATGACCAATTGGAAATTGAAGACAAAATCATACTACGTAAAACACAACTATGTGTTTTTCTTACCATTACCATGATGGCATATTCAAGAACACTAGCTATGCCAAAGTCATTGTCAGAAAAATATAAAGCAAAAAATGGTTACTGATTATAATTGTGTAAAGATTTGCCTTTACTGTTTAAGAAAATGACTAGTAAACCACCTTTTAAACTGTAGTAGTGAGGAGACAATTTTTAATTAGTGGATTTTTCTATCAGTTTGTTTCTGTATATAGTTTAAACTTATCTTTTGCCATTGCCTTTAAAATGATCTACCTGTTACACACTGGAAAAGGAAAAAAAGAAACAAAATATTGCCATACAACCAGATATTAAAACTATATTCAAACATTTATCAGTAGTTCGATACTAAAACATGTATTCGTGAATAGTTCGAATTTGCCTGCTGTAGTACAGTACAAGTTGGACTTATGTCTAACAACAACAGAAAGAAAAAAAAAAAAAACTTTGGGCTGAAAATTAAAGTAGTAACAGGTATTCAAAAAAATTTGTTACCCATCTGAGAAATTATTACCATTAACTATGTTGGTGGTGGCATTCATCTTTTATTACAATAAAACCATTTAGGATTTGCAAGTTCATGAGGAAAAATCAGTAGCTTCTGTAATACTTAATGTGGCTTCACTCTTGTTAATATAATACACAAAGTTTTTCAAAATGAGTATCACAGCAAATTAACTGTTTTCTATTGACAAGCAAACTTTCAATAATTTTCTTTTTATTTAGTCTACCTTATTCTACTGCTTCTTCCAACTTTTTGTCCACTTTATGTGGGTTTCCTCATTTGGATATATTTGGAGAAAAGAGAATTTAGCTGAATTTAGGTTTTATCATCACTCCTTTTATTATCATACAACTCTGTATCTGTGGCTAAGGTAGAATCTCTTTTCCCACATATAAAAGATCATCTTTTTGTCTCAGTACAGAGCAGAAAGTGCACTTACATTGTGAATTATATTTGCAGGAGAAACAAGTGTCAGTCCAAGACTTAAAACTAAAGTATATTCTATTTTTTAAAAATGCCCATTGTTGTCTCCTAATCCAAAATCCTGTTCAACCTATTCCCAAAAGGTCAACAATACATAGTTCTTATTTAGGGAAAAAGTATTTATACAAATGCAATTTACTGATTGAATTAATTAGGTATTTTCTAAGATTGGAAATATATAACAATGTTTTTATTCGTAGTTCATTATCTAAGATGGCAAATCTGGAATTCACTCAGTAGTCCTTAGTATTTTTATTTGTATAGTTTTCCTCCCTTATGAGTAAGTTCCCTTTCTGAGTTCCTTCTCCCTTCCCTCTAAAAAGAAAAAAAAAGAAGAAAGAAAGAAAAAGGAGGAAAAAAGAGAGAGAGCTAGGGAGAAAAAAAAAAAAAAAAAAACACCCTAGCCTGGCCTCAGTTCCCGTATTTCAAGCCAGGGGCCAACCAGAAACCAGTTTTCTTCCACTAATCCGGAACTCCGGCTGTTACCAACGCTGTCATGGCCAGCGTCAGTCCTTGGTACGTGCCCCAAGATAACCCCCTTGGTTTCTGTCCCTTATCCCCCTACAATGGGCCTTCTCTGATGTTTGTAACACAGTCAAAATGCACAACACAGCACCTCTGAAAACCAACTCAGATTCTTCAAAGTTTTGGGTGAAAATAAGCAAGGCTAGAGGAGGGCAAGGTACCCTTTCCGACACGCTGGGAGGGGGAAGGGGCAGTCCTTCCAACACCGAACAGCAGCAGGCTCGGGGAGCTCTGAGGGCTGAAGGGCCAGGGGCGGGTTGGGGGCACAGGTGGGGAGGGAGTGGAGAAAGAGTTGGGCTAAGTTGAAACGAAAAAGTTTACTAACCAGATCCTCGAAGCTTCTTCGGTGCTCTTTCCCTTCCCAGTCTAAGCGGCGCGATCAGCTGGGGGCCAGAGGAAAAGACAGGGGGGGGGGGAGAGTGAAGGAAAAGCCTCTGCTCCCCATCAGCAGCACCCAGCCTGGAGCCTAGTCCTAGACCCTTTAACATTTCATTTCTCCAGTCCGACAGCAACTGCCGCGGTGCTGGGGGTGGGGGGCCCCTGGGGGGCAGGCCAAAGGAAGGAAATCCTGAAAAAAACACCTCCCGCTGGAATAAAAGGCAGCGAGTTTAGACCCCTGCGTTGTCCGCCCTTCTAAGCAAAGAACCCAGTTCACCCCAAGTGACAACACGCACCAAGTGTCCAGCTCGAAGGCTCCCTCCGGGCCCCTGCCCTCGGCCCCTGACCTTACCTACCCTTCCTCCGGGTTCTCCCAGCCTCCCCCTCTTCCCCAAAGGGTCCTACCTGATGCTCTTCGAGCTCTTGCACTAGCACCTGGGGAGAGGGACACCACGGATGTGAGGAACAGATTGGGGCGCCAACCCATTCCTCCCTCCCCACTTCCAACACAGCCGCTGACTGTGGGGTCGCGGCCGGCCTTTCCCTCACCCTCCAACCGCACTCCAACTCACCGGTGCCTCAATTTTCCCCAATGGGACCCTTCCCAACACTCCCAGATATCCTTTCCCTCTCACCTGAGCGGATTTGTTACAGGGTCCGGACTGCAAGAACCTTGCGATCAGGTAATACAGCTCTAAAGAAGGGATGGGGGGTGGGGGGAGACGTTGAGAGAGAGGCAAGGAAGATGAGATACAAGCTTTTTTAAAAAATTCTGACAGCAGTTCGCGCAAAACCCCCATCTCTTTAGCCCCCGGCTCAGCTACCCACCGGCTTCGATCTGGGTAGGTGCCGCCGCCATCCATTTTCCCGAGGGGGTTTGGGGGCTTCGCTCTGGAGGCTGGCGGGGGCGGGTGGGGGCGCTGCCTCTATTGTGGTGGGAAGCCCCCATGCTTGGGAGTCCCGCCGCTTCCGCCGCACTCTTCGTCCCAGTTTCGGTCTCTCTCGGATTCATCGCATCACGTTTTCGACCCATAGATTCTAGCCCGAGAGCTGAGGAGGCGGAGGAGGAAGGAGAGCGAGTAGAGAAGGAGAGGGAGGAGCTGAAGTCGGCGAGAAGTGGGGCGGGGAAAGGGGTGGAGTCATGGAAAGAGGTGGAGGGGGGGAAACGGAGGGAGCAGCTTGCAGAGCTCCAGGCTGGCCGCCAGAGGCACTAAGGCGGCCGCCTCGTTCCAGCCGCTTAAGCCGGCCTGGGGTTGCCTAGTTACTGCCCCGGAGAACAAGGAAGAGGTTCTAAACACAGGCAGACGCTCTGGCAACCTTTGTCAAACTCTGTGGTGGCGTTGGCGTCCCACAGCTCCGGAGTTGCTTACCCTTCCTGTAAGGGCAATCGGACCCTTTTCCGGTGAGGGAGCTTTTCTCCAGAAGTATCAAGAGAAACTTGCGAGGGACTAACTTGATCTAGCTTACCTTGGGTCATCGAAAGGATTTGGTTTGTTTTATTCTTTCTCTACCCCAAGAAACAGTCGCTGGCTACTAAAAGGTTTTGTTTCCAAAGGCGGAACAGTATGCCAAATGAAAGTGCTGGGCTACCTGATGACTGGAACAAAGGGAATAATATTTTTATAGAAAACTACTTAAATAGTACCCTCGATATTGATAAACGTTGCGCGAGAAGTTTACATTTTAACCACGAGGCGTTTCCCCTTTCTGAAATGGTCATCGAGCTGTTTCTTCTCCGTTCCTGTAGGATAAGTTGGAACTCTGTTTTGAAATTCTGCCCAAAAATTGTAAAGTTCTTAACTATTCATTGAAATTTGGATAGAAAATTATTAGATTGGTTTGGTTTGTCTTTTGAAGTGTTTTTCTCTGACATGCTTTCACCCTGGAATTCAGTGTCAATCTTCCTGCCTCAGCTTCCCTGGTGCTCACATGGCAGGCATGAGTTTACTTAAGTTTACAAAGTCTTTTTCCACTGCTTTGAGACTACTAATTGTTTTAATGTATAACTTTAACTTCTTAGCACAGCGCTGGACTTGCTTGTTGGATAGGTAAATCTTCAGTGATCAAAGGATTTGTATAATAATTGACAGTTTGAGTAAACTGGCTCACTTCCCCAATTTCTCTTAACATCCTTTCTCAAGATGTTACTTTGAACAGAATTTGTAAAAGCAAAACTGATGGGAAACAAATACTATTTGAATTGTATACATTATTGCGTTGAAATACGCAAACTTGAAGGTTTACATAAATGTATAGTGGGAGTTTGGGTTTTCTGATTCAGGGAGCTTAGCCATTACCACATTGGGAATAGAATTCAAATTAAGTAACATAAAACTTAGCATATCCTTAGTAACTCTTTCTGCCCATTTCTTTTATTCAGTAATTAATAACAACACAAGATAAGTGGTAAAAATGCTATGCTTATCTTTGGTATAATCAGTATTAGAAAGAAGTAGATGAAAGAAATATAAAACTTCAAATCATTTTAAGGTGCTTACTGAAATAGTAATTTTTATAGTTCAACATAATAAAATTAACAGCTAACCTTTACTAAGCCATCACAACAAATTTTACCTGCCATAACATTTAATCCTTATAGTGCCTTTGAGAAAGTTTATATTTTTCTCTATCATACCAATATTAAAAATGACTACTATATGACTAAAGAGCACTTACATTCTGTTGTCTTTCTTATGTGTAAATGATAATAAATAATATTCACCATGTTTATTTATACATTTTTGTAGAAGTCATGTGAGAATATATCTCTTCTTGTGTTCATAAGGCTGTGACATAATTATCCCAGCGATCACTAAACTGTAAATTTGGATGAAATTAAGAGAGAAAACTCCATACATTACAGAAATTTAAGGTAAAATTTACTTTGTACAGAATTACTTTTTTGTTTGTTTGTTTGTTTGCTTATTGTGTAACAAAGGGGCAGAGTCACCTGGCTCAAGGTAAATAATTATGTTAACTGGAATTTGAAGTGATAAGGGATTAGGAGTAAAGAAAATCAGATTTACCTCTGTGGTCTAGATAATCTATAATCTCAACACTAGGGAGCTGAGCAGAATGTCCTTAGTTCAAAACTGGACTGGGATACATAGCTAATTCAAAGCCGGCTTGAGAAACAGTGAGACCCTGCTTAGAGAGATAATGGAACTGGAAGGAGCACTCCATTAGTTTCAGACAGACTACCCGATGCATACTTCAGAAACTTCAGGAAGCAAATGCACTGCCCTTGATTCTAGTATCCCCTGTTGACAAGCAAACTGATGAAAGGAAAAATAACTTAAAGCCAAATCATTTCCCCAAAGCCAGGCAGTAAAGGGGAAATTGTTTTGGAGATGAAATTAAGGACTGATAACTAGCAGGAATTTTCTGTAAGAAGGAAGGTTTTTAAATGTATGTGTTCCCACAAAAAGGAGTCGCTCTCTAGAAACTAATACTATTAAACAGTTTTTAAGGAATTTTGTAAACACAGAATCACCAGTTTAACCTGTGGCCCATTTTTGTTCTCTCTCCGCTCTCTCCTTCTTCTCTCTCTCTCCTCTCCTCTCTGTCTCTCTGTCTCTCTCTCTCTCTCTGTCTCTCTCTCTCTCTGTTCTCTGTCTCTCTCTCTCTGTCTCTCTGTCCTCTGTTCTCTGTCTCTCCTCTCTCTTTCTCTCTCTGTCTCTTGTCTCTCTGTCTCTCTCTTGTCTCTCCCTCTCTCTTTTCTCTCTCTCTCTCTGTCTCTCTCTCTCTCTCTGTGTGTGTGTGTTGTACACATGTGGAGGTCAGAAGACAGCATTTGGGAGCTGCTTTTCTCCTTCCATTATGTGGGTCCCAGTCCTAGGATTGAATACAGATTGTCTAGGCTTGGGAGTGCAAGTGCCTTTCCAACTACTGAGCCATGTTGGCGTCTTTATTTTTTTTTCAAAGTTTTGATTAGGAAGGTAAGCAAGTTTTCATCTGTTATAGGAAAACAAATGACTAAGTAGAAAAAAAATAGAAATGTTGCCAGGCACCGTGGTGTCGTTCTTACAATCCTAGCACTTGAAGTGTTTGAGGCAGGAGGATTAAGCAGTTTCAGCACCATCTTTGGCTACAGAGTACTTTGAGACCAATCTGCCTATAGGAAAATATCCCAGGAAAAGAAAGAAGAAAAAGAAAAATAAGACAGTTGGCAAGTGGCTTGGTAGGTAAAAGTGCCTGTCACCAGCCTGACAACCTTGAGGTCAATCCCAGAGCCTACCTGGTGAAGGAGAGAACTGACTCTCTCAGGTATTCTCTGGACATCCACACTCTTGCCCTGGCATGCACTTCCCACCCACACACAAACACACTACAGAAGTGTAAAAAATGTTAATAAAAAATGTTTACTGGGTAGCTGCCTTAGCTCCTGTGCTGCCATAACAACTCTAATCCAGAGGGCTTAAGAAAGCAGTTGGTTGTTTTTTTAACACATGAAAGCTAGAAATGTAAAATCAGCCTCTGGCAGGGTTTGTGCTCCCTCTAAACGCTCTGTAAAGAATCCTTTTTACCTTTTTCTAGCTTCTGATGGATCCTTGGAATTCTTTGGTTTGTTGACAATATAAGTCCATTATCTTCCTCCATGTTCAGATAACCTTTGTACATTGGGGCCCTGAGTCAAATCTTTAAATGTATTGTGCATATACATGATTCTAGGGACCCACCCAGGGTCTTCCACATTTTGGGCAAGCACTCTACCACTTAACTAACGCGTTTTGTTATGAGGGACAGGAGTCATTAAATTTCAGGCCCACCCTACATCTAGAATGATCTCATCTTGATGCCTTAATATATCTACAAAGACCCTATTCCATGTAAGGTACTGTGGTTAGAACATGAACATATTTCTGAGGGGATGAAAATTCATGAACTATCCATTACTTTATTATCATTTTTTATTTTTTAAGTAAATCTTATTTGCCATTATTGTATGCATGTACGGAAATTGTGTGCTTGATGTGTGTGTATGTCTTGCTGTCAAGAGGACAACTTTATGACATTGGTACTCCCCTTCTACTTTTATGTGGGTTCCAGGGATTGAACATATTGTCTTTTAAAAATCCACATTTCAGGAGAATTAAGAGTATCCATAGCAAAACTTGACAGCCTGAGTGGATCCTCAGATCACAGAGTAGGAGAGAACTGAATCCTGTAAGTTGGCCTCTGATTTCAAACACATTTGCTGTAGTATGTGCAAAGACAATAAATAAACTGTAAACAGATTTAAAGTCACATTGGATTTTAACTCAGTTGGTAAACTTTTTGGTTAGAATAGAGAGATGTTTTCTCAAATTTAAAAGTCAGCTAAAGGGACAATCATAAGTTTGAACAAGGAAAGCAAAGTATTATTATTGATCTAAAGCAATTGGTTATCCACTGTGGGTTGGTGTGACCCTTTGGAGGGTGGTCACATATCAGATATATAGCAACAATATAATGTTATGGTTGGCTGGGGGTGGTCACCACAACATCAGGCACTGTATTAAAGAGTCACAGCATTAGGAAGCTTGATAGCTAACAGAGATTATGAACTCTGAAAACCAAACAAATATAAATAATGAAAACAAAAGAGAAAAAATGGAAGGAGGACTCTCAGACGAAAAATAGGCAGCATATATTCACCAACATATTTGCATATATATAATGGAAGTGCTAGAAGAGGAGTGAGAGGAAATGTTTTGAAATACATTATAAACTGTTAGAACCTATGTTTTAAAGTAAACATACTACAGAACTCAGTGAAGTCCAGATATAAACATTTAGTAGTGTCCACAACATCTTTAAAAAGGAAAACAACTGGGCGTCACTAATAAAGAATTTTTAAAATTTGTTTCTTTTTTTTTTTTTTTTTTTTTTGGTTTTCAGACGGGGTTTTTCTGTGTAGCCCGGCTGTCCCCGGACTGGGAGACCAGGGGTGGCCCGAACTCAGCTTCTGCCCGCCCCGGGGTTGGGCCCCCCCCCCCCCGGGGGTGTTTAGGAAATATTGGGGGAAAAGAAATGATAAAATTAAGGCTGGAACCCCCCGGGGGGTACAGGGTTTCTTTTTATTAAAACCTACCCCGAAGAAAGGAACAAAATTTTTTCCCCAAAAACCCCAAACCCTTTATGTTTATAAAGAACTTTGAAGAAAATCAAAAACAAGTTTTAATTAAAAACAAATGGCAATTTGGTTATTAACCCCTTCAAAAAGGGGCTTTAAAAAATTTTTTTCCCCTCCAAAAACCGAGAAACTGGGGGGTTTGTTAAAATGGGGGAAAATTTGAGCCAGTAATCAAAACTTTCTCCTTCTTACCAATGCAAGGAGGTTTGGTTTTTTGGTGGGTGGGGGAAAACCAAAAAGCTTTGACCAGGGGTGTTACTAGGTCTCCCCCACCGTTGAGATAAGTTCTTGGTTATGTTTTGGGTGAGAATGGGAAGGGGGGTTCAATCGGCGTTATCCTATCGGGGGGGCCCCCCCCCCAGTCCAATTCAGGGGGGGCGTTCCTGGTAACCCTTCGGGTTTTGGACAGGGGGTTATTTATCCAGTCTCCTGGGGAGGGCCTTTTTTTTGTTTTTTCAGTGAAGGTTAAAATCAACCCAAACCTTAATATGGGAATTTAGTTTTTTTTTTTTTGGACTTTTTTTTTTTTGTTTAAGCCCCCCATAAACTTTTAGGACCTTGAACTTCGGGATTTATTTTTTTGTTTAGAAAGGGTTCCTTGTGGGCAAACCCCCTTAACCTGGGGCCTTGAATTTTTTTTCTGCATCCTTTATTTTTAATGCCACAGACAGCAGGTTGTTCCTAATGGGGGTTTAATTTCTTTTGATTTAATTTTTATAAAGGGCCCGAGGAAAAAATGATGTTTTTCTTGGCTTTTCCATTTATTGGGGGGGTTTTTAAATTTTATAGCAAAAAAATTTATGGTTTTGCCCCACTACAAAAACCCAAACCACATCCCCTCCCACCCTATCAGATTAAGATAGATTACCAACCCTCAATACCCAATACAACAAGCCCCCACTCTCTGTTGACGATATCTCCCGCATACGGTCACCCCCCTAGACCCTGGCAGTGTCTCCACCCAACAGTCATCCTGCCCCCACTGACCCTTATACCCCCGATCTTCCCCCTTGTCCTTCAAACCTATCCCTTCCACCACCCGCCCCCCCCTCCCACCCCCCCCACCCGCGCCCAACTACTGTCCACCCGCCCACCCCCCCCCACCCCCCCCCACCACCCCCCCCACCCCCCCACCCCCCCCTACACCTAATATTATTCTTCCACCACCCTCCACGCCCTCCCCCCCATCCCCCCCATCCCGAACACACCGCTTCCCCCCACCACCAACATATCAACCCCGCCCCATTCCCCTCACACCCGCGTACGCCCTCCCCCGCCCCCCCCCCCCACGCAACTATTAGTCTGAGCTCTGTCTAACAGATTAATCCGGGTAACAACCTGGGCCACACCCCTATAGTTAACCAAACTACATCAGAGAAAAAGAAACCCCACCCCCCCCACACCTACCCCCCCCATCCCCCAGCCCCTAATCCCATATACCCCCTAATCATCCCCCAATTTAAGGATGAGCTAAACTGCGATTATTTGCCTCCGCTCCTTTCACCCCCCCCCAATCCAGATGCCCTACCAGACCAATCATCACGCTGTTGACCTCTCAATCGCTCACCCCCAAACACATGATCCGCCGATTAGCGACGTTGG